>SJXP01003178.1:0-43194 GCA_006408505.1 Damaliscus lunatus
CCAAGACGATGTACTACTGTTGACTAGTGGTTATATCTCTTACTAATGCCAACTCATTTAATTCTAACCAAAACTCTGTCATCTATACACAAGTATAACTCTTCTTTTACAGACAAAGCCACTATACAGAGAGTGTAAGGACCCTGTTCAAGGTCACACACATGGTATGTGGCTGAGCTCTGAGTCAGGCCGGGGCAGACTGGCTCCTGAGCCTGTTCTCCTGACCCCTGAAGTTCACGTGGACACAGCTGGGTTAGTGTCCTCCCTAAAGTTTCCTCCTTCAAATCTTGGATGAGATTAGACACTGAGATTTCCTTATGTGTCAGAGAAGACGAACCTTCATCAGAGGGTGAGTTGGTCCATGCTGACCCTGCATCCCCAGCTCTGAGGTAGAGGGTGCTGCCTGAGCACAGCCTACCAGCACTGGCTTAGCCCCTCCTTCTAGCCCACTCCATCCTTATAACAGGGTATGGAGTCCCTAACAGTATGTTACCTGTGAGCTCTCAATCCTGAGGTGAGACCATGTGTACCTGGTTCACTAAATGCATCCCTGTGTCATCCTGTGGGAGGAATGACTGGACTCCAGGAAGCTCATCCTGTATTCTAGGTGTCTGTCTGGTGGTTTCTGGTGATGCTGTGGAGTGGAGTCCATAACTGGGTAAAGAGTGGTGACTCTGGGTCCCAGGGGGAGTAGAGCATCGACTCTAGTGACTGAGCAGATCCTGTTCCTACTCCAGTGCCTGAGTTTATATTCTGGTTCTGACATTTATCATCAGTTATTATCACTCTTGTGTTAAGCATCCAGAAAGAGATGGGGTTCATGTACAGATGGGGGCTTGGAATTCAGAGGAACACAGGACAAGTAAGTGTTATAAAATAACAGGTTAATATTAACATATTTAGAGGGAGAAAAGCATGTGTTTAATTGATTTTTCTCCCTTTTTGTTTACCTGAGTCTCAAGTAGGAAGGGTGGGTATGGCAGGACAGAGAAGCTGTGTCTGCTGACCAGGATGAGAGATCCTTCCAGTGGGGGATGTGACAGGCCTGTGGACTGGTCCACAGCTTCCCGCCGTGTTGGCTTCATTGAGACCTTCAGGTGTGGGTGGGGGAGGGTGTGAAGCCATCTCAGGGCTCTGGTGGGCACTCTGGGGCATGTGTGTCACAGACGGGTCCTTCCCAAGTTTGTGCTGAAATGATGAGAGTCAGGGTGAGGGGCCTCAGGGTGGGTTTGTGTAGACCAGAAGGTGCATCATGAGAATCTTTAGCCAGAGGGAGTCTGAGGAATGAGGCAGTATGTTAGTGACCTTGAATTTCGATGGGGGAGCTCTGTCTTGCATCATTACTGCCCTTCTCATGGTCTATACTCATCCCTGGGCTGCTTTCTGGAGAGCCTCTGGAAGCTTCTCTGATCAGTGGGACACAGCAAGGCAGCAGTGGCCACACTGGACATCAGCCCCTTCTGCTTGGCTCTGTGCCCTCAACCCACTTGGGCTTCCATTCTTGCCGCCATCTTTCCTCTTGAACTCAGAATGAATGATCCCTCTTCTCTTTTCTGCTTCATTCGCCTCTTCTTTGCCCCTTGCCTGCAGCCACTGTGCAGCAGAATACTTTCTATTTATCCTTCTGTCTGGGGGCAGTTCTGTTAAACAATATTTTGCATCTTCTTTAGTTATGGCTTATACTATAGGTGGGTTCTGAATCCTATCAAACCAAATTCTCAATATCCAAAGGGGGAAATCATGAAGTTTAGAAAATGTTAATCTTTCTAAGCTACGTATTTTCTTCTAGAGATTCTCACTCCTATTTTAGAGGGCTAGAGTTGAATAATGACTACTACTTTATCTTTGTTTCCTATAACAGCAATCTCTTTCTCTCCTGAAGCATCATTTGTTGAATAGCTGAAAGGGGTATTTCACATAAAATGAAATGTAATAAAGGGAAAGGGATTTAGCATGTGTGAAAATCCCTCATAGGGCTTCCCAGGTCGTTCAGCAATAAAGAACTCACCTACCAATGCCAGAGACACAGGAGACACGGGTTCAATCCCTGGCTTGGGAAGATACTCTCAAGAAGGAAATGGCAACACACTCCAGTATTCTTGCCTGTGAAAGCCTATGGACAGAAGAGCCTGGTGGGTTACAGTCCAGGGGTCACAAAGAGTAGGACACAATTAAGCACACATGCACCTTCTCCAGGACCCAGTCTCCACATCATTCTGAGAAGAGACCTACAATCGCATCCCTTCAACTTAATGGTTTCTGTCTCACCCTCTTCATGGTCTGTGATTTCCTGCAATCCTTGTCCTCATTTTCTGCTGGTCCAATAAATATTCTTGTATTTCAAGCCTTCTTCTAGTACTCGGCTTCCACCCTGAGCTCAGTAATTGGAAGATTATTGCTTGATTCCACTAGAGTTATTTCCTGCAGGCCAATTGATTCCACAGCCTGACCCTGCAAAATCTCACAGTCCTTGAGGATTGGCCAGGGTGATCAGAGGAAAGAAAAGTACTCATAGTTTTCTATGCCAGCCCTGATTACGGGGCCCAGCTCTCAGGACCACGGAAGCAGGAGGTCAAAGGACCGTGTTGCTCATATAAGGAGATCTTGAAGATGCAGAAGCTCATTGGTGTCTGAGCTTCAGAAAGGGGCTGATGCAGCTTCCGATAGTGCCTGAAATGGTGAGAGGTGTCGCTATTGGCTCTCAGGAGGCAGGGTGTAAGGGGTGGTCTATATAGACCCCAGTTGGCACCCTGATGCCTCCTCACAGGCTGATCCTGCAGCTGGGACTGTGACCTTGAGGACGTGGGGTCAGGATGGCTCTGGGCAGATGCCTCTCCCTGCGGGGACTCTGTGTCCTCCTCCTCAGCACCATGGTGGGTGGTCAAGGTAAGAGCTGCCCTTCTATCCTGGGTCCACACCAGGCAGTGCATGCCTTTGTGAAGGGAAAGGTGTTTGGAGTTCTGGAACTGAGCCTCAGTGTTTCTGACTAAAAAGAAGCCACACTGACTGTGAATACTGGTCTGTCTCCTGTGNTTCTAACCAAAACTCTGTCATCTATACACAAGTATAACTCTTCTTTTACAGACAAAGCCACTATACAGAGAGTGTAAGTACCCTGTTCAAGGTCACACACATGGTATGTGGCTGAGCTCTGAGTCAGGCTGGGGCAGACTGGTTCCTGAGCCTGTTCTCCTGACCCCTGAAGTTCACGTGGACACAGCTAAGTTAGTGTCCTCCCTAAAGCTTTCCTCCTTCAAATCTTGGATGAGGTTAGACACTGAGATTTCCTTATGTGTCAGAGAAGATGAACCTTCATTAGAGGGTGAGTTGGTCCATGCTGACCTGCATCCCCAGCTCTGGGGTAGAGGGTGCTGCCTGGGCATAGCCTGACAGTGCTGGCTTAGCCTCTCCTTCCAGCCCACTCCATCCTTATAACAGGGTATGGAGTCCCTAACAGTATGTTACCTGCAAGGTCTCAATCCTGAGGTGAGACCATGTGTACCTGGTTCACTAAATGCATCCCTGTGTCATCCTGTGGGAGGAATGACTGGACTCCAGGAAGTGCATCCTGTATTCTAGGTGTCTGTCTGGTGGTTTCTGGTGATGCTGTGGAGTGGAGTCCATAACTGGGTAAAGAATGGTGACTCTGGGTCCCAGGGGGAGTAGAGCATCAACTCTAGTGACTGAGCAGGTCCTGTTCCTACTCCAGTGCCTGAGTTTATATTCTGGTTCTGACATTTATAATTAGTTATTATCACTCTTGTGTTAAGCATCCAGAAAGAGATGGGGTTCGTGTACAGACGGGGGCTTGGAATTCAGAGGAACACAGGACAAGTAAGTGTTATAAAATAACAGGTTAATATTAACATATTTAGAGGGAGAAAAGCATGTGTTCAATTGAATTTTCTCCCTTTTTGTTTACCTGAGTCTCAAGTAGGAAGGATGGGTATGGCAGGACAGAGAAGCTGTGTCTGCTGACCAGGATGAGAGATCCTTCCAGTGGGGGATGTGACAGGCCTGTGGACTGGTCCACAGCTTCTCTCCGTGTTGGCTTCATTGAGACTTTCAGGTGTGGGTGGGGAAGGGTGTGAAGCCATCTCAGGGCTCTGGTGGGCACTCTGGGGCATGTGTGTCACAGACGGGTCGTTCCCAAGTTTGTGCTGAAATGATGAGAGTCAGGGTGAGGGGCCTCAGGATGGGTTTGTGTGGATCAGAAGGTTCATCATGAGAATCTTTAGCCCGTGGGAGTATGAGGAATGAGGCAGTATGTTAGTGACCTTGAATTTCGATGGGGGAGCTCTGTCTTGCATCGTTACTGCCCTTCTCATGGTCTATACTCATCCCTGGGCTGCTTTCTGGAGAGCCTCTGGGAGCTTCTCTGATCAGTGGGACACAGCAAGGCAGCAGTGGCCACACTGGACATCAGCCCCTTCTGCTTGGCTCTGTGCCCTCAACCCACTTGGGCTTCCATTCTTGCCGCCATCTTTCCTCTTGAACTCAGAATGAATGATCCCTCTTCTCTTTTCTGCTTCATTCGCCTCTTCTTTGCCCCTTGCCTGCAGCCACTGTGCAGCAGAATACTTTCTATTTATCCTTCTGTCTGGGGGCAGTTCTGTTAAACAATATTTTGCATCTTCTTTAGTTATGGCTTATACTATAGGTGGGTTCTGAATCCTATCAAACCAAACTCTCAATATCCAAAGGGGGAAATTGTGAAGTTTAGAAAATGTTAATCTTTCTAAGCTACGTATTTTCTTCTAGAGATTCTCACTCCTATTTTAGAGGGCTAGAGTTGAATAATGACTACTACTTTATCTTTGTTTCCTATAACAGCAATCTCTTTCTCTCCTGAAGCATCATTTGTTGAATAGCTGAAAGGGGTATTTCACATAAAATGAAATGTAATAAAGGGAAAGGGATTTAGCATGTGTGAAAATCCCTCATAGGGCTTCCCAGGTCGTTCAGCAATAAAGAACTCACCTACCAATGCCAGAGACACAGGAGACACGGGTTCAATCCCTGGCTTGGGAAGATACTCTCAAGAAGGAAATGGCAACACACTCCAGTATTCTTGCCTGTGAAAGCCTATGGACAGAAGAGCCTGGTGGGTTACAGTCCAGGGGTCACAAAGAGTAGGACACAATTAAGCACACATGCACCTTCTCCAGGACCCAGTCTCCAGATCATTCTGAGAAGAGACCTACAATCGCATCCCTTCAACTTAATGGTTTCTGTCTCACCCTCTTCATGGTCTGTGATTTCCTGCAATCCTTGTCCTCATTTTCTGCTGGTCCAATAAATATTCTTGTATTTCAAGCCTTCTTTTAGTACTCGGCTTCCACCCTGAGCTCAGTAATTGGAAGATTATTGCTTGATTCCACTAGAGTTATTTCCTGCAGGCCAATTGATTCCACAGCCTGACCCTGCAAAATCTCACAGTCCTTGAGGATTGGCCAGGGTGATCAGAGGAAAGAAAAGTACTCATAGTTTTCTATGCCAGCCCTGATTATGGGGCCCAGCTCTCAGGACCACGGAAGCAGGAGGTCAAAGGACCGTGTTGCTCATATAAGGAGATCTTGAAGATGCAGAAGCTCATTGGTGTCTGAGCTTCAGAAAAGGGCTGATGCAGCTTCCGATAGTGCCTGAAATGGTGAGAGGTGTCGCTATTGGCTCTCAGGAGGCAGGGTGTAAGGGGTGGTCTATATAGACCCCAGTTGGCACCCTGATGCCTCCTCACAGGCTGATCCTGCAGCTGGGACTGTGACCTTGAGGACGTGGGGTCAGGATGGCTCTGGGCAGATGCCTCTCCCTGCGGGGACTCTGTGTCCTCCTCCTCAGCACCATGGTGGGTGGTCAAGGTAAGAGCTGCCCTTCTGTCCTGGGTCCACACCAGGCAGTGCATGCCTTTGTGAAGGGAAAGGTGTTTGGAGTTCTGGAACTGAGCCTCAGTGTTTCTGACTAAAAAGAAGCCACACTGACTGTGAATACTGGTCTGTCTCCTGTGCAGGGTCCACTGGTCATAGCGGCAGATTTTACAGAGCAGTGAGGTTTGGTCTGGACTGAGCTGAGTCAGCCTGTGTCCCCTCCACTGTCTCCCTTGTTCTCAGGGAGCTTCTAGGGTCCCAGTGGCTCCCAGTGTGTGGAAGGTCCAGCGACTGACCCCAGCGGGGACTCTGGGCTGTTCCCACACGCTCCACGTGCCTGGTGTGTGAGCACTGCCTCTGGGTCCCCGTGTTTCCTGCCTATGCTCCTGTGGGCTTTGTGCTTGTATGAGTGTATCTGAGGATGAGAGAGGAGTGTGTAAGGGTGTGTTTGTGTGAGGGTGGGTGAGAGTGTGTGTGTGGGATGTGTGAGAGAGTGTCAGAGTGTGTGTATGTGTCTCAGGGTGTGTGAAGCCTGTCTGTGTGAGAGGAATGGGGCTGCTGAGCAGAGATTGAGTCTGTTAGTCTGTGAAGCACACAGGGTCCCACAGGGCTGTGTCACTGCATGTAACCAGATCAGAGACAATCGTGCACCTGCATGCCTCTCTCTGGCTCCTCTCCCCCACTCCTTGGGGTCTTCTCTGCTTGTTTCCCTGTCTGCCTAGCATTGGGCTCTGTGAGAAACTCTGCCTGCTGGCCTCACCTGTTCCTACCAGGTGTCCACTGTGGAGCAGAGGAGCCAGCAGCCAGGAGAGGGGACCTCTTGTCTGTAGAGATCAGTCGATGTGCAGCCCCAAGTGTATAAGTTCCCGAGTCTCTGCCCTGGTTCCCGTGAGTTGTTTCCTGATGTGCTGGGGGCATGGGATGGTCCTTTCCCCTCCCAGGATCTGCTGTGACTCTATAGGGAGCACTTTCTCTCTCATGCCCTCTCCGGTCCCTCCCTGGAGCTGGTTTCCCCTGAGTGAGAGGATGGTGGGGGTCAGGGCTGGGGCTGCTGAGAATTTGGTCTCCAGCCTGTAGAAGGTGGCTCTCTCAGATGTGGGTGCTGGTCCGCTGAGACTCAGTGCAGCCCTGTCTCATCTCAGAGCTCACTCTTGTCCCCTAGATCGCAGCCTTCAGTCTGCAGCTCTCCTTGGGAAACCCCTCCCTCTTTGTCTCTGCTCCTCGAGTGCTGGGTGCTGGGCAGATGCTGGTGAAGCATCTCTTCTTGAGAGCTCTGGAGGACAGAGGTGGATTTTGTACCCCTGAAGGGGGAGACAATTTGTGTTCTTTGCAA
The DNA here is from genome assembly GCA_006408505.1 of Damaliscus lunatus. Classification (NCBI taxonomy): domain Eukaryota; kingdom Metazoa; phylum Chordata; class Mammalia; order Artiodactyla; family Bovidae; genus Damaliscus; species Damaliscus lunatus. Next base: position 7,198 of record SJXP01003178.1, read on the forward strand.
GGCATCCATGCTTACTAGGAAACTAGGAAATTTCTTTAGAAGTTACCTATGAAGCAAGACCATTTTGCCAAAGGAAGTGTTCTTCTAATTTTGTTGTTCCAGTGAAACAACACTGTTCATTATTATTCTACCAAAAATTTATTCTTATTTTACTTCATACAACATTAGTCTTGTATAACAGTGGTCTCCTTGTATAACAATATTCCTGGCTTCTGTGAGTATTTGATGATTTCTAGGCTCGGCATACATTATAGGAGTCTCCACCATGAAATCCATGATGGGCATTGGTGAAAAATGGTCCCTTCCAGCATAACTGATGTCCTTATACACAATAACATAGACCCTCAAGATTAGGTAATTATTTTGTAACCTGGTTTTACAAGTTAACAATATATTTTGCACATATTTCTATATCATTATGGGCTTTCCTTGTGGCTCAGATGTTAAAGAATCTGCCTGCAGCCAGAGACCAGGGTTCAATCCCTGGGTCAGGAAGATTCCCTGGAGAAGGGAATGATTACCCACTCCAGTGCGCTTGCCTGGAGAATCCCATGTACAGAGGAGCCTGTCAGGTTACACAGTTCATGGGGTGGCAAAGAGTTGGACACAACTGAACGACTAACACTTTTATATCATTAAGTATTCTTTCACTCAATAAAAATGTTTAGTTGTAGTATTACAAAAATATAAGATATTCCAGGGAAAATATGGAAATTTTTAATTTCCTCCAGTTATTTTGCTACATAATTGAAACACAATATACTCACCTAATCACCTGTGTTACACATATCAAAACAAATTCAATTAACAATCAAGTTAAGGAGGAAAAAAAGGAATTTTATTCCACCCACATTGAGGCTAATATCCTTTGAAGCAGCTATTTGGAAAAACTCTGGGTAATCTTCATGTTCGAAGATGAAAGCATAGTCATATACAGTTTTGAGACAAAGGATCATATATCAGAATGATATACTGATATTTTATGTAAAGTTCACCAAGTATATATATGTCAGTTAAGCACCAAGTTACCATGACCCCCAACAGAGCTGGGAAAGAATGCTATTCTTTTAACAAGTTACAATACTATTATCAGAAGAAAAAAAAAAAAATTCGTCTTCAAGGCCGAGCAGGCATTCCCATACTTGAGAAGTCCTGGTTACTTTGCAATACAGATGCACACTGCACATTAGGAGGAGGACCAAACAAATATACAGAAAAATTTTATTTAACATTTTTTGTCCTGCTTTAAAAGATAGATTTTATTTTGTCAGGCATTTAGTAGTTTCCGACATTTCTGCTATCATGAAAAAAGTTGCTCTGAACTTTTCTGTATTTAAATATAAAGACCATTCATAATTATTTCTCTTAACAATATTTTCTAGCTGGAATTGCTGTTTTATAGGCTATGAATATCTTTAAGGCTTTTGGTACATAGAGGTTAAGTGCCTTTTGAAATATTTGCACTGAATTTTATTTCTACTAGTATTGTGTGAGACTATTAGATTCCATTTATCCTCACTAACATTTGCTTTTTTTGGGGGGGGTTGGTTTGTTTGTTAACCTTTTTAAAACTTAATTTTATTATTATTATTATTATTACTTTACAATATTGTATTGGTTTTGCCATAGATCAACATGAATCCGCCACAGGTGTACACGTGTTCCTAATCCTGAACCTCCCTCCCGCCTCTCTCCCCATACCATCTCTCTGGGTCATCCCAGTGCACCAGCCCCAAGCATCCTGTATCCTGCATCGAACCTAGACTGGAGATTCATTTCTTATATGATATTGAATCAGTTCTAATGAGGTGGATGAATCTGGAGCCGATTATACAGAGTGAAGTAAGCCAGAAAGAAAAAAACACCAATGCAGTATACTAACGCATATATATGGAATTTAGAAAAATGGTAATGATAACCCTGTATGTGAGACAGCAAAAGAGACAAAGATGTATAGAACAGTCTTTTGGACTCTGTGGGAGAGGGAGAGGGTGGGATGATTTGGGAGAATGGTATTGAAACATGTATAATATCATATAAGTAACATTTGCTTTTTACCAAGTTTTAAAATCTTACCCAGCTTCATAGGCAAAAACTAGTGTGTATTCACCAATTTGATGCTTCATGTATTCTTCATTACTTGCTCACATTTGTGCTTTTTAAGTTGTGATGTTTGTCATTTTGTTATGATTTATATGGGAGCTCTTTACACTATGACTGTGACTACTACACTACCAGGTACCTATATGAACTTGAGTGCACAACAGTCCTACTAGGCAGGGTATTTTTATCGCAAAAAATATTTCAGAAAACTGAGGCAAAGCAAAGTTAAATCACTTGCCTAAATAATACAGGTAAGTTGTGAGTAAATAGTACAGGTAAGATTAGAACCCAAGCTTCCAGGTGGCACTAGTGGTAACGAAGCCACCTGCCAATGTAGGAGCTGTAAGAGACACGGGTTCAATCCCTGGGTCAGGAAGATCCCCTGGAGAAGGAAATGACAACCCACTCCAGTATTCTTGCCTGGAGAATCCTATGGACAGAGGATTCTGAAGGGCTGCAGTCCATGGGGTCGCAAAGAGTCAGACACGACTGAGCAGGCATCTTGGATACCTTGTTTCTCTTAATGATGTCCACAATTCCTGTAGGTTTTATAAAAAAAAAAATCCTTTTCATTCTTTTTACTCTTCTGATTGCATAATTTCAACTGATCTTTCTTTTAACCCATTGATTCTTCTGCTTGGTCGTCTGTTTTTTTTTTTTTTTTTAACCTTTTATTTTATATTGTAGTATAAGCATCTGGCCCATTATTGCTTGGCAAATAGAGAGGGAAAAGGTGGAAATAGTGACAGATTTCCTCTTCTTGGGCTGCAAAATCACCGAGGATGGCGACTGCAGCCATGAAATGAGAAGACAACTGCTTCTTAGCAGGAAAGGGATGACAAACCTAGACTGTGTTGAAAAGCAGAGACATTACTCTACCGACAAAGATCCATATAGTCAAAGTTATGGTCTTCCCAGTGTCATGAATGGTTGTGAGAGCTGNGTTTTTTTTTTTTTTTTTTTTTTTTTTTTTTATTAACCTTTTATTTTATATTGTAGTATAAGCATCTGGCCCATTATTGCTTGGCAAATAGAGAGGGAAAAGGTGGAAATAGTGACAGATTTCCTCTTCTTGGGCTGCAAAATCACCGAGGATGGCGACTGCAGCCATGAAATGAGAAGACAACTGCTTCTTAGCAGGAAAGGGATGACAAACCTAGACTGTGTTGAAAAGCAGAGACATTACTCTACCGACAAAGATCCATATAGTCAAAGTTATGGTCTTCCCAGTGTCATGAATGGTTGTGAGAGCTGAACCATAAAGAAGTCAGAATGCCAAAGAATTGATGCTTTCAAACTGTGGTTCTGAAGAAGACTCCTGAAAGTCCTTTGGACAACAAGGAGATCAAACCAGTCAACCTTAAGGGAGATTGACCCTGAATATTCACTGGAAGGACTGATGCTAAAGCTGAAGCTCTGGTATTTTGGTCATCTGATGTGAACAAACAACTCTTTGGAAAAGTCCCTGATGCTGGGAAAGATTGAGGGCAGAAGGAGAAGAGGACGTCAGAGGATGAGATGACTGGATCGCATCACCGATGCAATGAACATGAACTAGGTCAAACTCTGGGAGGCCATAAGGGATGGGGAGGCCTGGCATGCTGTAGTCCATGGGGTCACAAAGAATCAGACATGACGGGATGACTGAACTGTTGCCCTAATGGTCCGGGAGTGAGTGATGAAAATGAAGACAGAACATGAAATCTGGTGCAATGGGTCCGGGGGCCTGCAGCCTCTGTTGGACTGAGGTGCAGAGTTCACTCTGAATCCAGCTTTTATTCCTACTTGCAGACTCAGTTCAGTTCAGTTCAGTTGCTCAGTCGTGTCTGACTCTTTGTGACTCTATGGACTGCAGCACGACAGGCCTCCCTGTCCATCAACAGCTCCCAGAGTTTACTCAAACTCATGTCCATTGAGTCGGTGATGCCATCTAACCACCTCATCCACTGTCATCCCCTTCTTCTGCCACCTTCAATCTTTCCCAGCATCAGGGTCTTGTCAAATGAGTCAAATTTTTCCCATCAGGTGGTCAAAGTATTGGAGTTTCAGCTTCAGCATCAGTCCTTCCAATGAATATTCAGGACTGATTTCCTTTAGGATGGACTGGTTTTATCTCCTTGCAGTCCAAGGGACTCTCAAGAGTCTTCTCCAATACCACAGTTCAAAAGCATCAATTCTTTGGTGCTCAGCTTTCTTTATAGTCCAACTCTCACATCCATACATGACTGCTGGAAAAACCATAGCTTTGACTAGACAGAACTTTGTTGGTAAAGTAATGTCTCTGCTTTTTAATATGCTGTCTAGGTTGGTCGTAACTTTTCTTCCAAGGAGCAAGCTTTAATTTCATGGCCAGAGTCACCATCTGCAGTGATTTTGGAGCCCCCCCAAATAAAGTCTGTCACTGTTTCCCCATCTATTTGCCATGAAGTAATGGGACCAGATGCCATGATCTTAGTTTTCTGAATGTTGAGTTTTTTTCACTCTCCTCTTTCACTTTTATCAAGAGGCTCTTTAGTTTTTCTTTGTTTTCTGCCATAAGGGTGGTGTCATCTGCATATCTGAGGTTATTGATATTTCTCCCAGCAATCTTGATTCTGGCTTGTGCTTTATCTAGTCCAGCATTTCTCACGATGTATTCTGCAAATAAGTTAAATAAGCAGGGTGACAATACAGCCTTGATGTACTCCTTTCCTTATTTGGAACCAGTCTGTTGTTCCATGTCCAGTTCGAACAGTTGCTTCCTGACCTGCACGCAGATTTCTCAAGAGGCATGTCAGGTGGTCTGGTATTTCCATCTCTTTCAGATTTTTCCATAGTTTGTTGTGGTCCATATAGTCAGAGGCTTTGGAATAGTCTATAAAGCAGAAGTAGATGTTTTTCTGGAACTCTCTAACTTTTTTGATCATCCAATTGATGTTGGCAATTTGATCTCTGGTTCCTCTGCCATTTCTAAATCCAGCTTGAACATCTGGAAGCTCATGATTCATGTACTATTGAAGCCTGGCTCAGAGAATTTTGAGAATTACTTTACTAGCATGTGAGATGAGTGCAATTGTGCAGTAGTTTGAGCATTCTTTGGCATTGCCTTTCTTTGGGATTGGAATGAAAACTGATATTTTCCAGTCCTGTGGCCACTGCTGGGTTTTCCAAATTTGCTGGCATATTGAGTACAGCACTTTGACAGCATCATCTTCCAGGATTTGAAATAGCTCAACTGAAATTCCATCACTTCCCCTAGCTTTGTTTGTAGTGCTTCTTCCTAAGGCCCACTTGACTTCGCATTCCAGGATGTGTGGCTCTAGGTTGGTGAGCACACCACTGTGATTATATGGCTCATGTAGATCTTTGTTGTATAGTTCTTCTGTGTATTCTTCCCGCCTCTTCTTAATATCTCCTGCTTCTGTTAGGTCCATACTATTTCTGTCCGTTATTGTGCCCATCTTTCCTTTTTTTGATCTTATCTTTTCCAAGACACTACACTGACATAGTCCAGATCTCCTTGTTTTTACCTTGCTAGTCTCAGCAACAATCAGTAAGTGCATAGGCAGTGTTCATGCCTGATGCCAACCCAACGTTCCAAGTTCCATGCTTTCATGATCCCAGTCATACTCCCTTCTGGGTCTGGCCTTGGGGTTTGTAACAAGGAGATTCTTCTTCTTCTTCTTTTTTTTTTTTTTGAGATTATTCTTAAGAAAAACACAGTTTCTTAATATATGCTGTTTTTCCAGGTGCAATTTCTGTGAAATTTCTCAAGGCTGTGAAAGTACATTATTAGGAATTCCCACTACACTGAACAATGAACATATCCAATCAACAATGATATGATAGTTTCAGGTGAACAGCAAAGAAACTCAGTCATACAGATCCGTGTATCAATTCTCTCCTAAACTACCCTCCCATCCAGGATGCCATATAACACTCAGTAGAGTTCCCTGTGCTGTATAGTAGGTCCTTGTTGATTATCCACTTTAAATATAGCAGTGTGTAGGAGTTGATCCCAAACTCCCTAACTCTTCCTTCACCCTATTATTTCCCCATAACAAACACAAGTTCAGTTCTCTAGCTCTGTGAGTCTGTTTCTGTTTTGTAAATAGGTCCACTTTTTTCATTTCTTTTTCGATTCATATATAAGGGATGTCATATAATATTTCTACTTCTCTGATAGTCAAGACTGTTTTTGATGCTCTGTATTGAATTCTTCAGCTCACTAATTGTATTATTCAGCTCCAGAATTTCTGGTTAGTTTTTCTCTCTTTCTTCTTTTTTTAATGTTTTCTATTTCTTTGAATCTCAGTGAATTTACATGTTCTCTTCAGAGTTGGCTCAATTTTCCTTTCCTACTTTATCAGGTCTTTAATGCTTTTAAGATAATTTTTAGTAAATTAATTGTACTTTTTCAACAGAAGAAATAGCCTCAATAAGCAAGCCCACTGTTACTGAGAAAATCTAGAACTTTTCACAGTAATGAAATCATCTCCTTGTTTGTGTCATGAACTAGATAAAAACTACATGTAGGCAAGAACATTGTCTTCCTATATTCTGTATTTACAGTACTTAAAAAGGCCCAGACCTCTCCAGGTCTATGGACTGAACTGTGTCACTCCATAATTAATATATTGAACCCTAGCCCTTAGTTTGACTCCACTGGAAATAGGGTCTTTAGGAAGTAACTGAGGTTAAATAGGCTTCCCTGGTGGCTCAGTGATAAAGAATCCTCTTGGCAATGCAGGAGAGGCGAGTTTGACCCCTGGGTTGGAAAGATCCCCTGGAGAGGGAAATGGTTATCCACTGCAGTATTCTTGCCTGGGAAATTCCATGGTCAGAGGAGCCTGGCAGGCTAGAGTCCATGAGGTCTCAAGAGCTAGACATGACTTAGTGACTAAATCACCACCAACAACGTTAAATAAGATCATAAGGATGTGGCCCTAATCTAATAGGTGACTTTATAAGAAGAAGAAGAGGCAGATCTCCTTCCCTCTTTGGTAGATCTCTCTCCCTCTCTCCCTGTGTACCTGTTCTGAGGAAAGGCGAGGTGAGCACACAGTGAGGGAACCATGGCCTGCAAGCCAAGAGCAGAAGTCAGGTAATGAACACAGCCTTGTCAGCACCTTGATCTTGACTTACCAGCCTCCAGAACTGTGATAAGATAAATACATTTCTGTTGTTGAACCAGTCAGGCTGTGATATCTTGTTGTGGCCACCTGCCTGAGCCGACTACACACCAGGATCTTCTCCAGTTCAGCATTTCCCCAGGTGTTCCCTCTGTGATGCACCACTTCTGTTTCCAGAGTGAGAGCACGTGGGGAGGGTCATGGACCTGAGCAGTGTGAATCATACGCCAGGGACCACTTCTCCTTAGACTATAGAAAGAGTCTCATTTTCTGACCTGAGTTAAAAGCTAACAGAGCTGATTCATGGAAACTCATTTCTCAGTTCCCAACAGGAAGGCAAGAGCCTGGGACATAGGGTGAGACCTGATGTGACAGAGAGTAACGGTTTGGGTCCTAGTTACAGGTGGGACCAGGCAGCAGACCTGGTCACACAGAAAGAAGTCTCATCTGGGTGAAGCAGTGAGGGCTCATGTATAACCCCCCAGCTTGTTGACCCCTGTCTTCTGACTCTGGAGGGAAGCCATGCATTAGTTATATGTCATTGAGCAAAAAATTAGTTCTGAACTTGGCAGCTTAAGTCAGCAAACGCCTAGTATCTCACACTTTCTGTGGGCCAGGAATTGACATGTCCTATCTGGGTTCTCTGACTCATTTCATATCTTGCAAGGATGCAATCATCTGAAGGCTCAACAAGGGCTTGTTATCGCCCAAATGTACTCACCTGGATGTTGTTAGCATCCAGATCTTGATGGACTGTTGAACTGAGAGACTCAGTCTCTTGCTGGCTGTTGGCTAGGGGCCTCCCTCCTTTCCTTGTCATGAGGGTCTCTCAATAAGTAGTCCACATGTGGCAGTTGGCTTATTCAGAGCAAGAGAGAGAGCAAGATAGGTCACCAAAGGAAAAACCAGAATCATCTTGAAGCATAATCTCTTCAGTGACATCTCACCATTTTTGCCATATTCTATTTGTTACATGCATGTCACTATGTACATTTCAGTGTGGGGATTACACAAGGACATGAACACCAGGCAACAGGAATAACCGGGACACTTTAGAGCCTGTTACCCAGCCCTCTGTTCGTAGGTTGGATGAGATGCTTCCTATGGACAGGGAAAGAGAGGCAGGATTCCTCCCTAGATCCTCGGCCATGAGCTGACTGAGATAGGGAAGCTGGGCCCTTGTAGTCTTGAGCACATCTATAGGGAGGGCAGCATCCAGAGTCTCTGAAGGCCTCTCCTCGGTGGTGTCCCTGGGGCTGGTTCTGCAGGTTCATGGGAAATACCTGGTGCCTCCCTTCCTGCTCCAGGTTCAGTGATGGCACATTGGGAGATTTGAATTGGCTACTATAGGAATATTTATACCACAGATGTCAAGAAATGCTATTTACAAGGATTTTCTTTTTCAGAGATCAGAGTATTCATTTTTTAATCACTTGCCAGTATACTACTGCATGGTATCCTAAAATCTCTCCTGTGTCCTGTGTCTATGTTTCTTACAGCTGCGAGTCTGAGGCTGAAGAATGGAGGTCACCGCTGTGAGGGGAGAGTGGAAGTGAAACACCAAGGAAAATGGGGCACAGTGAATGATCACAAGTGGAGCTTAGAAGAGGCAGCTGTGGTGTGCAGACGGCTGGGGTGTGGAGCTGCTATTGATGCTCCCCAAGGATCTTATTTTGGACCAGCAGTTGGCCCCATTTGGTTTACTTTTATTTCCTGCACAGGGACAGAGTCAGCTCTCAAGCAGTGTAGGCATTCTACAGTGAAAGACTATCATCCTCAGGGTTATTCCCACGACCATGATGCTGGAGCAGTTTGCTCAGGTAAATCCTGTCTGATATAGGATGGGATCACCAGCAAGGAAAGCCTCAGTCTCATTCCCAGAGTAACCATGAGAATACAGATCACAGCCTTTAGTACATTCTTAGGTGAATATTCCAGTCACACAGTTATTCCTAGAGCATTAGGTGTTGAAGGGAGCAGAAGAGTTTGCTTGGCCCTGGAAGTAAAGGCTCCAGATTCATTGGTCACTGGGTCCTTCAGGTCTGTGTGATATGTCATAGGAGGCAGGGAGGTGAGGCCAAATATTTCATACAGGTACAACTGCCTGGTTGAACCTACATTAATTAGGTTCATCATGGTAGCTTGTTGTATTCTTTCATGGGATGGTCTGACAAGTGCCGCTATAAGAGGGGATATAGGAAAGGTGCAGGCAAGGAGGGGTGTGAGTTTATTATACTCACAGCTCCTACAGAGACAAAGCATCATCAGGTGGGTACTTGGGGGAGGTGTGAATAGAACCCACTGATCCAAGCAGTGGTGACTCCCAAATGGGGTGTGAAGACCCATGGACAAGTGACAATACATATATATGGGTTTTGTTTTTGTTTTCATCCAGCCAGTCTATGTTTTTTGTTTGGAGTACTGAATCAGTTTACATTCAAGTTAATTATAGCTATGTGTGTTCTTACTGACATTCTGTTAATTGCTTTGTATTTTTTTTTTGGTAGGTCTTTTTTTCTTCTCTTCCTCTTTGATTCTCTTCTCTTATGATTTGATGGCTATCTTTAATACTGTGTTTGGATTCCTTTTCTTTTTTGTGTGAATATATATTGTAGATTTTTGGTTTGTGGTTTCCATGAGGTTTTGATATGCAGCCTATTGTAAGTTGCTGGTCTCTTAATTTCCAAAGCATTTCCAATAGTCTGCATTTTAACTCTCCTCCTGATTGCTAGTTTTGGTATCATATTTGTGTGTGAATGTTTTCCTACCTTTACTGTATGTTTGCCTTTACTGGTATGCTTTCTCATTCATAATTTTCTTTTTTCTTCTATGCCTTTATTTTCTTCCTAGAGAAGTTCTTTTAGCATTTTTGTAAGCTGGTTTAGTGGTGTTGGGTTCTTTTAGCTTTTGCTTGTCTATATAGCTTTTGATTTTTCCATAGAAACTGAACAAGAGCCTTGCTGGGTAGAGGATTTTTGATGGTAGGTTCCCCCCTTTATCAGTTTAAATATATCATGCCACTCTCTTTTGGCCTGCAAAATTTCTGCTGAAAAATCAGCTGATAAACTTATGAGGATTCCTTGTAAGTTATTTGTTGCTTTTAATAGTTTCTCTTTGTCTTTAGCTTTTGTCAGTTTGATTAATGTGTGTCTTGACATGTGCCTTCTTTGGTTTATACTGGACTTCAGTGGCTATTTCCCTGCCCATATTAGGGAAACTTTCAGCTATTATCTCTTCATATATTTTCTCAGGCCTCTTCTCCTTCGAAATAAATGTGCATGTTTGTGCATTTAATGTTGTCCCAGAGGTTTCTTAGTGTTGTCCCAAAGATTGTCCTCACATTTTTACATTTTTTTTTTCTGTCCTACAACAGTGATATTCACCATTCTGTCTTCTAGCTCACTTATCTGTTTTTCTGCCTCATTTATTCTGCTATTGATTCTTTCTAGTATATTTTTCATTTCTTTTACTGCATTCTTCAACTCTGTTCTGTATATCTTCTAGCTCTCTGTTAAACATTTCTTGTATCATCTCATTCCATGCCTCCATTCTTTTTCTGAAATCTTGGATCATCTTTACTATCATTACTCTGCATTCTTTTTCAGGCAGATTGCCTATTTCAACTTCACTTAGTTGTTCTTCTGGGATTTTATCTTGTTGCTTTGTCTGGAATATATTCTTCTGCTATCTCATTTTGTCTTTCTGTGTTTATGGTCACTCTTCCACAGGCTGGAGGATTGTCTTTCTTCTTCCTTTTGGTGTCTGCCCCCTGGTGGGTGAGACTCATCTAGAGGCTTGTGCAAGCTTCCTGGTGGGAGTGACTGGTGTCTGTTGGCTAGTGGGTAGAGCTAGTTCTTGATCTGTGTGCAGGACCATGTCAAAAGATGTGTATAGAGGCAGCTGTGAGGTCAGGAAGAGTTTCAGTTCACTTCAGTCACTCAGTCATGTCAGACTCTTTGTGACCTCATGGACTGCAGTACAACAGGCCTTCCTGTCCATTACCAACTCCAGGAGTTTACTCAAACTCGTGTCCATTGAGTTAGTGATACCATCCAACAATCTCATCCTCTGTCGTCCCCTTCTCTTCCTGCCTTCATTCTTTCCCAGCATTAAAATCTTTTCAAATGAGTCAGCTCCTCACATCAGGTGGCCGAAGTACTGGAGTTTCAGCTTCAATATTAGGATTCCTCCCTAGATCCTCGGCCATGAGCTGACTGAGATAGGGAAGCTGGGCCCTTGTAGTCTTGAGCACATCTATAGGGAGGGCAGCATCCAGAGTCTCTGAAGGCCTCTCCTCGGTGGTGTCCCTGGGGCTGGTTCTGCAGGTTCATGGGAAATACCTGGTGCCTCCCTTCCTGCTCCAGGTTCAGTGATGGCACATTGGGAGATTTGAATTGGCTACTATAGGAATATTTATACCACAGATGTCAAGAAATGCTATTCACAAGGATTTTCTTTTTCAGAGATCAGAGTATTCATTTTTTAATCACTTGCCAGTATACTACTGCATGGTATCCTAAAATCTCTCCTGTGTCCTGTGTCTATGTTTCTTACAGCTGCGAGTCTGAGGCTGAAGAATGGAGGTCACCGCTGTGAGGGGAGAGTGGAAGTGAAACACCAAGGAAAATGGGGCACAGTGAATGATCACAAGTGGAGCTTAGAAGAGGCAGCTGTGGTGTGCAGACGGCTGGGGTGTGGAGCTGCTATTGATGCTCCCCAAGGATCTTATTTTGGACCAGCAGTTGGCCCCATTTGGTTTACTTTTATTTCCTGCACAGGGACAGAGTCAGCTCTCAAGCAGTGTAGGCATTCTACAGTGAAAGACTATCATCCTCAGGGTTATTCCCACGACCATGATGCTGGAGCAGTTTGCTCAGGTAAATCCTGTCTGATATAGGATGGGATCACCAGCAAGGAAAGCCTCAGTCTCATTCCCAGAGTAACCATGAGAATACAGATCACAGCCTTTAGTACATTCTTAGGTGAATATTCCAGTCACACAGTTATTCCTAGAGCATTAGGTGTTGAAGGGAGCAGAAGAGTTTGCTTGGCCCTGGAAGTAAAGGCTCCAGATTCATTGGTCACTGGGTCCTTCAGGTCTGTGTGATATGTCATAGGAGGCAGGGAGGTGAGGCCAAATATTTCATACAGGTACAACTGCCTGGTTGAACCTACATTAATTAGGTTCATCATGGTAGCTTGTTGTATTCTTTCATGGGATGGTCTGACAAGTGCCGCTATAAGAGGGGATATAGGAAAGGTGCAGGCAAGGAGGGGTGTGAGTTTATTATACTCACAGCTCCTACAGAGACAAAGCATCATCAGGTGGGTACTTGGGGGAGGTGTGAATAGAACCCACTGATCCAAGCAGTGGTGACTCCCAAATGGGGTGTGAAGACCCATGGACAAGTGACAATACATATATATGGGTTTTGTTTTTGTTTTCATCCAGCCAGTCTATGTTTTTTGTTTGGAGTACTGAATCAGTTTACATTCAAGTTAATTATAGCTATGTGTGTTCTTACTGACATTCTGTTAATTGCTTTGTATTTTTTTTTTGGTAGGTCTTTTTTTCTTCTCTTCCTCTTTGATTCTCTTCTCTTATGATTTGATGGCTATCTTTAATACTGTGTTTGGATTCCTTTTCTTTTTTGTGTGAATATATATTGTAGATTTTTGGTTTGTGGTTTCCATGAGGTTTTGATATGCAGCCTATTGTAAGTTGCTGGTCTCTTAATTTCCAAAGCATTTCCAATAGTCTGCATTTTAACTCTCCTCCTGATTGCTAGTTTTGGTATCATATTTGTGTGTGAATGTTTTCCTACCTTTACTGTATGTTTGCCTTTACTGGTATGCTTTCTCATTCATAATTTTCTTTTTTCTTCTATGCCTTTATTTTCTTCCTAGAGAAGTTCTTTTAGCATTTTTGTAAGCTGGTTTAGTGGTGTTGGGTTCTTTTAGCTTTTGCTTGTCTATATAGCTTTTGATTTTTCCATAGAAACTGAACAAGAGCCTTGCTGGGTAGAGGATTTTTGATGGTAGGTTCCCCCCTTTATCAGTTTAAATATATCATGCCACTCTCTTTTGGCCTGCAAAATTTCTGCTGAAAAATCAGCTGATAAACTTATGAGGATTCCTTGTAAGTTATTTGTTGCTTTTAATAGTTTCTCTTTGTCTTTAGCTTTTGTCAGTTTGATTAATGTGTGTCTTGACATGTGCCTTCTTTGGTTTATACTGGACTTCAGTGGCTATTTCCCTGCCCATATTAGGGAAACTTTCAGCTATTATCTCTTCATATATTTTCTCAGGCCTCTTCTCCTTCGAAATAAATGTGCATGTTTGTGCATTTAATGTTGTCCCAGAGGTTTCTTAGTGTTGTCCCAAAGATTGTCCTCACATTTTTACATTTTTTTTTTCTGTCCTACAACAGTGATATTCACCATTCTGTCTTCTAGCTCACTTATCTGTTTTTCTGCCTCATTTATTCTGCTATTGATTCTTTCTAGTATATTTTTCATTTCTTTTACTGCATTCTTCAACTCTGTTCTGTATATCTTCTAGCTCTCTGTTAAACATTTCTTGTATCATCTCATTCCATGCCTCCATTCTTTTTCTGAAATCTTGGATCATCTTTACTATCATTACTCTGCATTCTTTTTCAGGCAGATTGCCTATTTCAACTTCACTTAGTTGTTCTTCTGGGATTTTATCTTGTTGCTTTGTCTGGAATATATTCTTCTGCTATCTCATTTTGTCTTTCTGTGTTTATGGTCACTCTTCCACAGGCTGGAGGATTGTCTTTCTTCTTCCTTTTGGTGTCTGCCCCCTGGTGGGTGAGACTCATCTAGAGGCTTGTGCAAGCTTCCTGGTGGGAGTGACTGGTGTCTGTTGGCTAGTGGGTAGAGCTAGTTCTTGATCTGTGTGCAGGACCATGTCAAAAGATGTGTATAGAGGCAGCTGTGAGGTCAGGAAGAGTTTCAGTTCACTTCAGTCACTCAGTCATGTCAGACTCTTTGTGACCTCATGGACTGCAGTACAACAGGCCTTCCTGTCCATTACCAACTCCAGGAGTTTACTCAAACTCGTGTCCATTGAGTTAGTGATACCATCCAACAATCTCATCCTCTGTCGTCCCCTTCTCTTCCTGCCTTCATTCTTTCCCAGCATTAAAATCTTTTCAAATGAGTCAGCTCCTCACATCAGGTGGCCGAAGTACTGGAGTTTCAGCTTCAATATTAGTCCTTCCAATGAATACTCAGGACTGATTTCCTTTAGAATGGACTGGTTGGATCTCCTTGCAGTCCAAGGGACTCTCAGGAGTCTTCTCCAACACCACAGCTCAAAAGCATCGATACTTTGGTGCTCAACTTTCTTTACAATCTAACTCACATCTATATGTGACTACTGGAAAAAACATAGCCTTGACTAGATAGACCTTTGTGGGCAAAGTAATGTCTCTGCTTTTTAATATGCTGTCTAGGTTGGTCATAACTTTTCTTCCAAGGAGTAAGTGTCTTTTAATTTCATGGCTGCAGTCACCATCTGCAGCCCCCCAAAATAAAGATTTTGGAGCCCCCCAAAATAAAGTCTGTCACTGTTTCCACTGTTTCCCCATCTATTTGCCATGAAGTGATTGCACCAGATACCATGATCTTAGTTTTCTGAGTGTTGAGTTTTAAGCCAAATTTTTCACTCTCCTGTTGCATTTTTATCAAGAGATTCTTTAGTTCTTCACTTTCTGCCATAAGGGTGGTGTTATGTGCATACCTGGGGTTACTGATTCCAGCACAAGCTGGACTCAAGATTGCTGGGAGAAATATCAATAACCTCAGGAAGAGCTATAGGCTTCCCTCATAGCTCAATCAGTAAAGAATCTGCCTGCAATGCAGGAGATCTGAGTTCGATCCCTGGGTTGGGAAGATCCTCTGGAGAAGGAAATGGCAATCCACTCCAGTATTCTTGCTTGGAAAATCCCATGGACACAGGAGCCTGGTGGGCTACAGTCTATGGGGCTGCAAGAGTTGGACACGTCTTGGTGACTAAACCACCACCACAGGAAGAGTTTAGACTGCCTATCTGCTAATGGGCAGGGCTATGCTCCTGCACTGTAGGTTGTTTGACCTGAGGCATCCCAGCACTGGAGCCAGGCTGTTGGGTGGGGCCAGATCAAAATGGCAGCATCTAGGGGAGCTCACACCAATGAGTACTCCCTGGTACCTCTGCCACCAGTATCCTTGTCCCTGCAGTGAGCCACAGCTGTCCCCACCTCCCCAGAAGGCCCTATAAGACAAGCAGGTAGGTCTAGTCTTTGCTTCTGTGAATTCATGACTTTTTCCCTGGGCCCCAGTAGGCTTCCTTGGGAGCTCAGCTGGTAAAGAATCTGCCTACAATGCAGGAGATCCTGGTTCACTTCCCGAATTGGGAAGATCTGCTGGAGAAGGGATAGGTTACCCACTCCAGTATTCTTGGGCTTCCCTGATGGCTCAGACAGTAAAGAATCTGCCTGCAATGTGAGAGACCTGGGTTCAGTCCCTGGGTTGAGAAGATCCCCTGGAGGAGGGAAAGGCTATCCACACTCCAGTATTCTGGCCTGGAGAGCTCCATGGAGAGAGGAGCCTGGCAGGCTACAGTTCATGGGGTCACAAAGAGTTGGACATGACTAAGCAACTTTCACTTCACTTCCCCTGTTCCTGTGGAGTTCCTATAATCAAGCCCCCTGGCCTTCAAAATCAAGTGCTCTTGGGGCTGCTCTTCCTTATGCCAGAACCCCAGGATGGGGAGCTTGACCTCAGTTTCAGAAACATTCTGTGGGGAATGTGTCATATAATTATTTTGAGATCTATAATTATAATCTATAATTATAATTTTTAATTATAATCATATGAGATGACTCACCTGGTGGGTATGAGATTTGATTATATTGTAAATTCACCACTCCTACCATCTTATTGTGGTTTCTTTGTCTTTGGAGGTAGAGTATCTTTTTTGTTAGGTTACATGCTTTTTAAACTGCTATTCAGCAGTTAGTTGTGATTTTGGTGCTTTTGTGAGAGGAGGTGAGCTCAAGTCCTTATACTCATCCATCTTGCACATTTTACCTTAAAATGATAAGTGAAAACTGAAAATCACTCAGTCATGTCCAACTTTTTGTGACCCCATGGACTATACAGTCCATGGAATTCTCCAGGCCAGAATACTGGAGTGGGTTAGCCTTTCTGTTCTCCAGGGGATCGTCCCAACCCAGTGATCAAACCCAGGTCTCCCGCATAGCAGGTGGATTCTTTACAGTTCTAACAAGGGAAGCCTAAGAATACTGGAGTGGGTAGCCTATCCCTTCTCCAGCAGATCTTCCCAACTCAGGAATCGAATCAGGGTCTTCTGCATTGCAGGTGTATTCTTTACCAAATGAACTATCAGGGGAGCCCTTAAAATAATAGCTTGTCACTTAACAAATAATGAAACAAATTAATAAACCTTATAAAATGTTGTGGCTATTTTTGCCTTAAATATTCTATTATTTCAAAAATGTGTAATAGTTTTTGTATTTACCCACAGAATTATCATTTAGAGCAGTCTTCATAGCTTTGGGCATTTTCCTTTAGCTTGAATACTTTACTGTAACATTTTTTGTGTAGTGATGGTCTGGTGGTCTCAAATTCTATCATCTTTTTTATATGAAAACATTTTAACTATTAATAATTAAAAAAAAATTTCCACTGGTGACTGAATTCTATTTTAGAAAATTTCTTCACACTACTTAAAGATGCTTTTACACTGGCCTATGGTTAGCATTGCCTTTAATAAATAGCCAGTAATACTTATTTTCATACCCCTCTACATAATATGTCAATATTTTGTGGGTGCTTCTAGGATTTTTTTTGGGGGGGAGTTATCACTAGTTTTCCACAATTATATTATCAAATGTCCTGGGTGTTCTTTGGAAGGAATGATGCTAAAGCTGAAACTTCAGTACTTTGGCCACCTCATGCGAAGAGTTGACTCATTGGAAAAGACTCTGATGCTGGGAGGGATTGGGGGCAGGAAGAGAAGGGGATGACAGAGGATGAGATGGCTGGATGGCATCACCGACTCGATGGATGTGAGTTTGAGTGATGTTAGTGATGGACAGGGAGGCCTGGAGTGCTGCAATTCATGGGGTTGCAAACAGTCAGACATGACTGAGCGACTGAAATGAACTGAACTGAACTGAGGTAGTTTTCCTTATTTTTATTTTTTAGAGTTTTTAGCTTTTCGGTTTATAGCTTTCATTAAATTTGGAAAAATTCCATCCATTATTTACAACTAGTTTTCTACTCATCCCTTATTTTGAGTCTCCAAATACACATATTTTTGCATGGTTTACTCTTGTCCCAAGTGCCAGAGTTTCCATTCATGCTTTGTTTTTTGCCTTTTTTCCTCCCTGCTTCAGTTTGAATAGTCTCTATTGATATGTGCTTAATTTCCTCATCCCCCTTTTTTTTGTTCTGCCATATCTAATTTCTTTTTATGTTAATCCAGATAATTTTTCATTATATATATTGATTTTTCAGTTTTAGAAACTCCATTTGGTTATTTTTTGTCTCTGCTTTATTTTTTGCTACATAAAAAGCATATTTATGTTAGTGTCTTAAAATATTTGCAGCCAGTTAAATAATTTCTGTAATTTTTGAATCTGTTTTTAGTGGCTGCTCTTTTAAAATTTTGCTATGAGTTATATTTTTCTGTTTCAGAAAGTCTTGTAACGTTTGGATTGGAAGTTGGGCATTGCTAGGTAGTTGTTTAACAGAAAGAATTCTAGCAATAAATAATCAGAAAAGAATCTGATAGCAGGGAATTCCACTTGATGAATCAAACAATGTTTTTCATTGCATTCTTTTCAAAATATGTTCCTTGGGTGGCAAAGTGATGAATTTTTATTTTAGTTTCTCTTCTTTAGCTTCAAAACTTCTTGTTATCCCACTTTTACTTGCCACATACCCAAATTACACTCCACTTCTACAGCAGTTGCTTTCCATTTTCCATTTTGTTTGCCATCCATCCATATCTTTTAAAATTGCATTTGCTTCTCTGAAGTGGGAGAAATGAGAAAGGATGGGACAGTTAGGTGGCATATGAGAGGAGGAGAGTGCAATGAAATATGCTAATTACTAATTTGACAATTATTTTCCCCAACTACTTGTGCATTTTATACAGATAGAGGCTTTTGAAACTCAGAACTCTACAGATTAGGCCTTATTTGATTTCTGCTTCCTTCTTCTTATGCTCTTCTCCCTCTTTGGCAGCATGTCACCTTCTTTCAAAATTGTAAAACATATATGAAAGAAATTAATGAAGCTATAGATAAATGAAAAGTATCTTGTGTTCATAGATTGGAAGAATCAATATTGCTAAAATGTCTATACCACTCAAAGTGATTTACAGGTTTCATGCAATCCCTCTCAAAAATCTAATGGCATTCATTATAGATATAGAAAGTATAATCCTAAAATACAACCTAAAATATGTATATTGTTTACTTTCAATCTATTCATGATTTTTTGGTTTGCTTATCACTATTGACTTTTAGCTTCATTCCATTGTGTTCAGAAAATATACTTGGAATAATTCAAATTTTCTTGAATTTGTTAAGACTTGTTTATAGCCCAAATACAAGTTTTGTTTTGTTTTGTTTTTATCACAATAACACACTCATTGTAGAAAATATGTAATCTATACAAAAGTATAAAGAAGAAAAAAATCACCCATGATACCATTATTCACAGATAACCATGGTTATTATTTTTACATTTGCTTTACATCTCTTTCCATGCATTTCCTTCTACGTAGGCAAACTGTACTGTTTGCACAGATATATTCTGTTTTCTTGTACCTTAGATATTACTACCGCTACCTTATATATTACTCCTGCTACTACACCCATGATACCACTAAAGACTTGTATTTATCCTGGAAAATATTCCATGTGGGCTTGAGAAGAATGCATATTGATTTTCTGTTTGAATGATCTATTAATTATAGAGAGTGGGATACTGAAGTTTTCTACTGTTAATGTATCACTTCTACTTCTCTCTTAAGAGCTGTCCATGCTGTCTTGTATGTTGAAATGCTATAATGTTCCATGCATATATATCTGTAGTTGCTATATCTTTCAGTTGAACGATCTCTTGTGACAGTTTTTGACTTAAAGTCTCTTTTGCCTGACTTTGATCTCTTTTCATTATTATCTGCATGGCATCTCTTTCTCCACCTGTTCATTTTCAGCCTACATGAGTCATGAAATCTAAAGTGAGTCTCTTATATACAGTATGTAGTTGGATCTTGCTTTTATTTATTTATATATTTATTGGATCTTGCTTTTAATCCATCCAGATAATCTACATATTTGATTGGAAAGTGTAGTATATTTACATTTATAATCATATTGAAAGGTAACGACTTACATTGCCATTTTATTCATTGTTTTATAGTTTCTTGCTCCTGCTTTCTTCTGTGTTGTATTTGTGGCCTGATGATTTCTTATAGTGGTAGTCAGTTCAGTCAGTTCAGTTGCTCAGTCGTGTCTGACTCTTTGCGACCCCATGAATCGCAGCACGCCAGGCCTCCCTGTCCATCACCAACACCCAGAGTTCACTCAGACTCACGTCCATCGAGTCAGTGATGCCATCCAGCCATCTCATCCTCTGTCGTCCCCTTCTCCTCCTGCCTCCAATCCCTCCCAGCATCAGAGTATTTTCCAATGAGTCAGGTCTTCGCATGAGGTGGCCAAAGTACTGGAGTTTCAGCTTTAGCATCATTCCTTCCAAAGAAATCCCAGGGCTGATCTCCTTCAGAATCGACTGGTGCTCTGATTAATTTCTCTTTTTCTGTGTGTATGTACTATACTTTTTATTGTAGTTACCATGGAACTTGTATCAAACATTTTATAACAGTTTATAGCAGAAGTTAAGTACTGTTATTAAAACAACTTAATTTCAAGAGTATGCAGAAACTGCACTTTACTCCTCCCCTACACTTTAAGTGATTGATGTCAGATTTTGCTTGTTTCTACAATGTGTTTCCAACAGTAGCTTTCTGTAATTATAGTTACTCTTATGATGGTCTTTTGATTTATATTTATGTACTAATGTTAAAAGCAAGTTATGTACCACTATTACAGTATTACAATATTCTGTATTTCTCTCTAGATTTACCAGTAAGATTTACAAATTCATATGTGAAGATACTTTTGTATCATTGTTTTGTTTATTCATTTAAACTTGAAGAACTCCTTTTAGCACTTTGTTAATGTAGTGATGATGAATTCCCTCAGATTATGCTTGTCATATGTATGTATGTATACACACACACACACACACACACACACACACATATATATATATATATATATACACATGGTTAAAGCATCACTACAAACAAAACTAGTGGAGATGATGGAATTCCAGCTGAGCTATTTCAAATCCTGAAAGATGATGCTTTGAAAGTGCTATGCTCAATATGCCAACAAATTTGGAAAACTCAGCAGTGGCCACAGGACTGGAAAATGTTAGTTTTCATTCCAATCCCAAAGAAAGGCGATGCCAAAGAATGCTCAAACTGCCACACAGTTGCACTCATCTCACACGCTAGTAAAGTAGTGCTCAAAATTCTCCAAGCCAGGCTTCAGCAATATATGAACCGTGAACTTCCAGATGTTCGAGCTGGTTTTAGAAAAGGCAGAAGAACCAGAGATCAAACTGTCAACATCCACTGGATCATCGAAAAAGCAAGAGAGCTCCAGAAAAATATATATTTCTGCTTTATCAACTATGCCAAAGCCTTTGACTGTGTGCATTAAAACAAACTGTGGAAAATTCTTCAAGAGATGGGAATACCAGACCTCCTGACCTGCCTCTTGAGAAACCTATATGCAGGTCAGGAAGCAACAGTTAGAACTGGACATGGAACAACAGACTGGTTCCAAATAGGAAAAGGAGTACATCAAGCCTGTATATTGTCATCCTGCTTATTTAACTTATATGGCAGAGTATATCATGGGAAACCCTGGGCTGGAAGAAGCACAAGCTGGAATCAAGATTGCTGGGAGAAATACCAATAGCCTCAGATATGCAAAAGACACCACCCTTATGGCAGAAAGTGAAGAGAAACTAAAAAGCCTCTTGATGAAAGTGAAAGAGGAGAGTGAAAAAGTTGGCTTAAAGCTCAACATTCAGAAAACGAAGATCATGGCATCTGGTCCCATCACTTCATGGCAAATAGATGGGGAAACAGTGGAAACAGTGTCAGACTTTACTTTTGGGGGCTCAAAAACCACTTCAGATGGTGATTGCAGCCATGAATTTAAAAGAGGTTTATTCCTTGGAAGGAAAGTTATGACCAACCTAGGTAGCATATTAAAAAGCAGAGATATTACCTGCCAACAAAGGTCCACCTAGTCAGGTCATGTATGGATGTGAAAGTTGGACTGTGAAGAAAGCTGAGCACTGAAGAATTGGTGCTTTTGAACTGTGGTGTTGGAGAAGACTCTTGTGAGTCCCTGTGACTGCAAGGAGATCCAACCATTCCATCCTAAAAGAGATCAGTCCTGGCTATTCATTGGAAGGACTGATGCCGAGGATGAAACTCCCAATACTTTGGACACTTCATGTGAAGAGTTGACTCATTGTAAAAGACTCTGATGCTGGGAGGAACTGGGGGTAGGAGGAGAAGGGGACAACAGAGGATGAGATGGTTGGATGGCATCACTGACTCGATGCACATGAGTATGGGTGAACTCTGGGAGTTGGTGATGGACAGGAGGGCCTGGCATGCTGCGATTCATGGGGTCGCAAAGAGTCAGGCATAACTGAACGACTGAACTGAACTGATGTATGTGTGGATATGCTTCCCCGGTGGCTCAAATGGTAAAAAATCTGCCTTCCGTGCAGGAGACCCAAGTTTGATCCCTGGGTTTGGAAGATCCCCTGGAAAAGGGCTTGTCTACCCACTCTAATATTCTTGCCTACAGAATTCCATGGACAGAGGAGCCTGTTGGGCTACAATCCATGGAGTCTTAAAGAGTTGGACATGACAACGACTAACACACACACACGCAAATATATATGTAGTATGTATACATTATAACATATATACACACACATATATAACATATATAATATGCATATATTATTGTTGTTTTGGTGGTGGTGGTGGTTGGGATTGAACCTGCATCTCCTGCATTGGCAGGCTGATTCTTTATTGCTACCTGGGAAGCCCTTTTGTGTATGTGTATATACACACACACACACATATATATACCTAACCTCCATTTTTGATGGACAGTTTAGCCGGGTAAAGTTTTGATGATTGGATTGGCAGGGTTTTTTCCTTGTGGTAGTTTTGATGTATCATCCTGCTCTCTTGGCCTTCAAGGTTTCTAGTTTTAAAGGTTTTTGTCTTGGTGACAAGTCACTTTTTTTTTCTGTTTTCAAAATTTTTTCTTTGTCTTTAAATTTTGGTAATTTTATCATAATGTGTCTTGGTGTAGATCTCTTTGGGTTCCACCTATTTGGGTTCCACCTATTTGGGGCCTCATGGGCCTCATGAATCAAGATGTCCATTTCCCTCCCCAGATTTGGGAATTTTTCAGTTATTGTTTCTTTGAATAAGCTTTCTGCTCCTTTCTTTCTTTTTTCCTACTGGGATCCTCAAATATATGTATATTGCTTGTGGTATCCCATATGTACTATGTATTCTGTTCACTGTATTTTCTTTTTGTTTTTCTAACTTGATGATTACTTTGCCGACAAAGGTCCATCTAGTCAAGGCTATGGTTTTTCCAGTAGTCATGTATGGATGTGAGAGTTGGACTGTGAAGAAGGCTGAGTGCCAAAGAATTGATGCTTTTGAACTGTGGTGTTGGAGAAGACTCTTGAGAGTCCCTTGGACTGCAAGGAGATCCAACCAGTCCATTCTGAAGGAGATCAACCCTGGGATTTTTTTGGAAAGAATGATGCTAAAGCTGAAATTCCAGTACTTTGGCCACCTCATGAGAAGAGTTGACTCACTGGAAAAGACTCTGATGCTGGGAGGGATTGGGGGCAGGAGGAGAATGGGACGACCGAGGATGAGATGGCTGGATGGCATCACGGACTCGATGGACATGAGTCTGAGTGAATTCCGGGAGATGGTGATGAACAGGGAGGCCTGGCGAGCTCTGATTCATGGGGTCACAAAGTGTCGGACACGACTGAGCGATTGAACTGAACTTGATAATTTCAAATGGAATGTCTTCAAGCTTACTGATTCTTTGATTTCCATGATAGTTTGCTTGATGCTTTCCTTTGGATTTTTAATTCAATTATTGAATCCTTGAGCTCCAGAATTTCTGTTTGGTTCTTTTTTTTTTCTCACTGTTTTCTAGTTCTTTATGAAGCTCCTCATTTTCTCATTTTTATAGTTTTGTCTATAATTGTTCATGTATACTTGTATTTATTTGTCTCTCTGCATTCTCCTGTAGGTCATCGAGCTTCAAAACAATGAATTTGAATTTTGTGTCAAGCAGTTCATAGATCTCTATTTTCTTAGGATCAGTTTTGTTGCTGGGGATACCCTGTTTCTGTGAGAGAATGATAGCAGGGGAATCTCCTTTTCTGTCATCTTGATGTCAAATATGAATACAGAATAAGCACAATAACCAAATTAAAATCAGTTAAATATCACCCCTTAGCATTTTTCATGATTCCTGTCTCAGAAGAAAAATCTGTAACAGGAACTGTTTGGCAAACTCACAGTCCTGAAACTTCCAATCAGAACTCACTCTCTCTCAAGTTCATTGACAAATCCTGGGGTTTCAAGAGAGATGGTTAGGACTGCACCGCCTCTTCTATGACTCTCTCAGCTTTCTTAACTCATGTTCTTTCCCACTGAAGTCACTTGAGAAATTCCTGGAATTTTTGCCATTAAAAATTATCAGAAAAATATAATACAAAAACCATAAAAGTAGGTTATTTACAATGTCTATATTTCTTCTCTCAGACAACCTCTCTACAGGGTGGCATGCACTCATGGCTCCTGCTTCATGATTTTCTTTACCTAAGTCACTTGAAGACTAGTTCCTGGGAGAGAAAATTATTCAAAATAATAGCCTCACAAGTCTCAGGAAAGTTTTCTAACTTTGTCTGGATGACAGATCTCTACACTGATATAGTCCATGTCTCTCTGGGGTGGTTCTGTTATTCATATCTCTGTATTCATGTTTGAGTGCCAACACATTATGCAATTTCCTTGGGCTCTGTAGTCCTAGGCTCCTAAATGTGAAATTCACTTCTCCAATCAATGATAAATTACATGTTCTTGGTATTCAGCCATTTCTGATGATAGGTCTTGGGCTCTGTAGTTTCCAGGCCTGTAGAAAAGGAATTCATTTTTCCAAACAAGCTCAGAGTGTCCATTGTTGGGATACAGTAATCCCAAACTGACCCTGCAAATTCTTCTGAATTTCTCTTCAGATTCTTGTTCATAAAAAGGCAATCCTGACACCAACTATCAAATTCTGTCTCCATACCCCACTCCTGGAAAAGAAAAGCATTCACATCATGCCTGTGTGTGTGTTTCCACTTGGCAAGTCAGGATCAAGAACATTCACTTGGTTTCCTCGTTTGTTTCTCTTAGGATTTATGCGTTTAGCTGATGGAGATAGACCCTGCTCAGGGCGAGTAGAAGTTCATTCTGGAAAAGGCTGGACCCCAGTGTCTGATAGAAACTTTACATTCCCCACTGCACAGGTCATCTGTGCAGAACTGGGATGCGGTAAGGTTGTGTCTGTCCTGGGACACGTGCCCTTCAGAGAGTCAGATGGCCGGGTCTGGACTGAAGAGTTCAGGTGTAAAGGGGAGGAGCCTGAGCTCTGGTCCTGCCCCAGAGTGCCCTGCCCAGGGGGCACTTGTCACCACAGTGGAGTTGCTCACATTGTGTGTTCAGGTGAGACGTAGATCAGGTTTATAACTTCTCTGCTTACCTTGTTCAGGTGAGAAATCAGACTTTGTTGTAACCCTGTCTTCTTCTACCCATGTACACAGAAGTCCGACTCATGAAAAATGGCTCCTCTCCGTGTGAGGGGCAGGTGGAGATGAACATTTCTGGACGATGGAGAGCGCTCTGTGCCTCCCACTGGAGTCTGGCCAATGCCAATGTTGTCTGTCGTCAGCTCGGCTGTGGAGTCGCCATCTCCACCCCCAGAGGACCATACTTGGTGGGAGGAGGTGATCAGATCTCAACAGCCCGATTTCACTGCTCTGGGGCTGAGTCCTTCCTGTGGAGTTGTCCTGTGACTGCCCTGGGTGGTCCTGACTGTTCCCATGGCAACATGGCCTATGTGATCTGCTCAGGTAAGAGAGGGTGAAGGGCTACTGGTGCTCAGGATGCTCCTGGAGTGAAGTGTCTCCAAGAGCAGAGAGTGACAGGAAACTGGCATCAAAAGTCAGATATTTCATGGTGAAATGTGGTTCTTCTCAGTGTTCATTCATTTCCCAAGTCAGGGCAAGAAGTAGAAAGAGGAAAGGGGAAATAATGTATTTTTAAGCAACAATATTATTTATATTATTTAAATATAATCATAGAAAACAATGTATGAGCAGTATGTGTAGACTTCAGTCATGTACCAAGATCAGCAAAGAGAACATTCCCAGCACTACAGTCACTGTTGTTTTCCCATAATTGTGTCTCCTTCCTCTCCAGTTAAGACTGCTTACCTAACTTCTACTACCATAGAGTGTTTTACTGTATGAACTGTATATAAAATTATGCAGTATATTTTCTTTTGTGTATAACTTCAAGTCATATTTGAGATTCATTCATGACGTTGCTTAAAGAAGCATTTTATTCATTTTTATTTCTGTAGAGTAGACCTTTAAATGATCACATGACCATGAATTGATCCATTCCACAATAGATAGTAGAGATTTGAGTTGTTTCCTATTCTTGACTAATGCAAATATGATGCTACAACTTACCATGACAATGACTTTGGGTACAAACATGTTATTTATCTTGTGTGTTTAACTTTTGGTCTTTCATTTTCATTTTTTTAATGGCATGGTGTCTTTTGATGAGCCAAGCTCTTAATCTTTAGAAATTATAACTTACCAACTTCTTCCTTTACTTTTAACACTTCTTATATCCTTTAAAATGAACTTTGTCTACTCCAAGACCATAAAAACATTCACCAAGAGTATCTCATAGAAGTTTAATTATTTTTCTCTTGCATAGAACTGTACATCCCTTCTGCAATTGATATCTGTGTAAGATAAGATCAAGTTTCATATAACATTCAATTGACTCAGAATCTTTTTCTGAAAAGACTCTTTTCCCCACTGCAGTGCCACCTTTGTCATAAGAAGAAAAGCATATGTCTGAGTCTTTTTAAAGACTCTTTATTCTGTTCCATTGTATCATTGTCTATCCTTGCACCAATACTGCATTTTCTTAATTATTATAACATAAGTCTGGGTAATTTTAATGTAAAGAGTTACTTTATATTATTAACTCTTCTACCTTTGTTGCTTTGTTGGTCAACTGTGTTGGTCATTCTTGTTCTTTTGTATTTTATTTCAATTTTGGAATCAGCTTTTCATTTTCTTAAAAAAATTATATATTTAGGGTGTTGGGTGTTAGTTGCAGCACATGGATCTTCATTATGTCTTGCAGGATCTTCTGTTATGACACACGGAGTGCCTAGTTGTGAGGTTCCAGCTCAGATGCTCTGTGGCATGTGGGATCTTAGTTCTCACATCAGGGATCGAACCTGATTCCTCTGCATTGCATGGCTGATTCTCAACCATTCCCCCAGCTTGTCATTTTTCACCAAAAAAAAAAAAAAAAAAAAAAGCATAAGCATATTTTGTTTGAGAAGAGTTAATCTACACAGAAATTGGAGGTGATTGACTGACAATGTTGTTTTCCAATTCATTGACATTATATATGTTTATTCCTCCATTCAATTAGGTCTCCAATTTCTCTCAGAGGTTTTGCTCATCTTCTGCTAGGTTTTTCTCCTAGGCATTTATGTTTTTGATGTTATAAGCATTTCTTTTAGTGGAAGTGTCCTAGGAATGATTTAGCTCTGACTTGTTTTTACCTTTCCCTTTTTAAATTTTGATGTAATTTGAGACTTACAGAAAAGCTGTAAGAATAACATAAAAATCCAGAAGACCTTTAGCTGGATTTCCCAATGTTAGTATTCTGCTTTAATCTCTTCCCTAGTTGACATCTCTCTATATCTCTGTTTCTGTCTTTCCTTCTTTATTCCCCTCCCACCCCATTTCTCCATGAATATGCAAAATCCTTCTGAGTTAGGTTGCAGACATGATGTCTCTTTACCCCTAAAATGCTTCAAGGGATTTCCTTATGTAACCACACTTCAGTCAAGTCATCAGACCACTTCAGCCCCAGATGACATCTAAGTGCAACCACATGAAAGACTCTAAGACAGAACTGCCAAGTGGGATATTTCCCAAATTATTTACCCAGGAAGTCTTAAGCAGAATGAAGTATATATATATATATATTGCTTAAGTGGCTAAGTTTTACGGGCAAATTTATTATACAGCAACATAATCAAGACACGCTTCCCTGGTGGCTCAGTGGTAAAGAACCCACCTACCAAGTCAGGAAACATGAGTTTCATCCCTGGGACTTGACGACCCCCTGGAGAAAAAAATGGAAACCCATTCCAATATTATTGCCCTAGAAATCCCATGGACAGAGGAGCCTGGTGGGCTACAGTCCATATAATCGCCAAAAAAATCAGACATGATTGATTGACTAAACAACAACTATAGCAACTAGGACACTTATTAAGTGACCTGCATCTCTGAATAGAAGACTATTTGTCCTCTGATCTTCTATTTAGTGTTTCTACCTTATGTCGAGCTAATGTGCTGAAACTCATCCTTTACTTAATACAGGCTGTTAAGTTTTTCAGCTCTATAATTTTTATCTGTTGTTATTTTGTAAATTTCTTTTGTCAGTTAATTCCACAAGGCCTTCAGTAATGCCAAGATAAATTCCCCATCAGATGACGCTAGTAACTAAATAACTTGGGAAATTCTTTCTAATGCCTTTTTCCTCCTGGTTTTCCATGAGATCTCTTTATATGTGTATTGTTTTTAATAACAGACATTGTAGATGAAAAAGTGGTAGAATCCCTTTGGAAAAGATTTTATTCTGCTTTTGCTGTTTACACATATATTTAGAGACAAAACAGCTTACTTAACTCATTCTTAGTGCAATGGTTGCTGAAAGTAATTGTGGCACTGTCAGAAGAACTTTCCCTGCTGCTGCTGCTGCTGCTAGGTCACTTCAGTCGCGTCCCACTCTGTGCGACCCCATGGACGGCAGCCCACCTGGCTCCCCTGTCCCTGGGGTTCTCCACGTAAGAGTACTGGAGTGGGTTGCCATTGCCTTCTCCACAAAACTCTCCCTAGAGAAGGTGAATCCTAAGATTATAACCTTACTGTTATGTTAACATTGCTTATCTCAGACTTCATCACTTGGTCATTATTTAACTTAATTCAATTTCTTGTTCTTCAACCCACGAACCCTCTGATCGTTGCTTTTTCTGCAGGAAACCAGACCCAGGTGCTGCCCCCGTGCAATGACTCCCGCTTGGAACCAGCAGGCTCTGCAGCCTCAGAGGAGAGCGCCCCCTACTGCTCAGGTGAGGGTCCCACAGGACAGAAGACCATTCTCATCCCCGAGGTCAACACCCCATTGTTTCTTTTCTCTCTCCTCAGACAGCAGACAACTCCGCCTGGTGGAAGGAGGCGGTCCCTGCGCCGGGAGAGTGGAGATTCTTGACCAGGGCTCCTGGGGCACCATCTGTGATGACAGCTGGGACCTGGACGATGCCCGTGTGGTGTGCAGGCAGCTGGGATGTGGAGAAGCCCTCAATGCCACGAGGTCAGCTCACTTTGGGGCGGGATCAGGACCCATCTGGCTGGACGACCTGAACTGTACAGGAAATGAGTCTCACGTGTGGAGGTGCCCTTCCCGGGGCTGGGGGCGGCATGACTGCAGACACAAGCAAGACACGGGGGTCATCTGCTCAGGTCTGTGCTGTACACTGTCCACAGGCTGGAGGAGGGGTGATAGCCCTGGAGAAGGGGAGGTCTGAACCCTGAGAAAAAGGTGCTGAAAGGACTAGAGAAGGAAGCTTCCTCCCATGAAGCCTGTCTTTCCAGCAGACGTGAAGACGAGATACTTTCACTTCCTCTTGCAGCAGCTGACGTTCTAGTCCTTTCTTCTCAGCAGTTTCCTGGCAGAGCCAATTCTTACAAGTCCAGTTGAAAGTTGGGCTCACCTTGCCTTACATATGGGACGAAAATCTTAAGTCCATGGTACTAGTTCCTATTTGCTTCTGTAACAAATTGCCACATAGTGGTTTAAAACAACATCTATTTATTTCCTTAAAGTTCTCTAGGTTCGAAGTTCAGCAGGATCTCCCTGGGTTGGAATCAAGGTTTCAGCAGGGCCACATCACTTCTGAGGCTTTGGTGAAGAATCCCATTTCTTATATCAAGTTTCTTTTCAAACCACCTGAATTCCTTGGCTCATAGACCCCCTTCATCCATCATCAGACCAGCAACACTGCACATCTTTAATCATTATTCAGTCACACCTCCCTCCAGCCAGAGAAAAGAAAGAGTGCTTCTACTGGTTTGGCCAAAAAAGCAACTAGGACACTTATTAAGTGACCTGCATCTCTGAATAGAAGACTATTTGTCCTCTGATCTTCTATTTAGTGTTTCTACCTTATGTCGAGCTAATGTGCTGAAACTCATCCTTTACTTAATAGAGGCTGTTAAGTTTTTCAGCTCTATAATTTTTATCTGTTGTTATTTTGTAAATTTCTTTTGTCAGTTAATTCCACAAGGCCTTCAGTAATGCCAAGATAAATTCCCCATCAGATGACGCTAGTAACTAAATAACTTGGGAAATTCTTTCTAATGCCTTTTTCCTCCTGGTTTTCCATGAGATCTCTTTATATGTGTATTGTTTTTAATAACAGACATTGTAGATGAAAAAGTGGTAGAATCCCTTTGGAAAAGATTTTATTCTGCTTTTGCTGTTTACACATATATTTAGAGACAAAACAGCTTACTTAACTCATTCTTAGTGCAATGGTTGCTGAAAGTAATTGTGGCACTGTCAGAAGAACTTTCCCTGCTGCTGCTGCTGCTGCTAGGTCACTTCAGTCGCGTCCCACTCTGTGCGACCCCATGGACGGCAGCCCACCTGGCTCCCCTGTCCCTGGGGTTCTCCACGTAAGAGTACTGGAGTGGGTTGCCATTGCCTTCTCCACAAAACTCTCCCTAGAGAAGGTGAATCCTAAGATTATAACCTTACTGTTATGTTAACATTGCTTATCTCAGACTTCATCACTTGGTCATTATTTAACTTAATTCAATTTCTTGTTCTTCAACCCACGAACCCTCTGATCGTTGCTTTTTCTGCAGGAAACCAGACCCAGGTGCTGCCCCCGTGCAATGACTCCCGCTTGGAACCAGCAGGCTCTGCAGCCTCAGAGGAGAGCGCCCCCTACTGCTCAGGTGAGGGTCCCACAGGACAGAAGACCATTCTCATCCCCGAGGTCAACACCCCATTGTTTCTTTTCTCTCTCCTCAGACAGCAGACAACTCCGCCTGGTGGAAGGAGGCGGTCCCTGCGCCGGGAGAGTGGAGATTCTTGACCAGGGCTCCTGGGGCACCATCTGTGATGACAGCTGGGACCTGGACGATGCCCGTGTGGTGTGCAGGCAGCTGGGATGTGGAGAAGCCCTCAATGCCACGAGGTCAGCTCACTTTGGGGCGGGATCAGGACCCATCTGGCTGGACGACCTGAACTGTACAGGAAATGAGTCTCACGTGTGGAGGTGCCCTTCCCGGGGCTGGGGGCGGCATGACTGCAGACACAAGCAAGACACGGGGGTCATCTGCTCAGGTCTGTGCTGTACACTGTCCACAGGCTGGAGGAGGGGTGATAGCCCTGGAGAAGGGGAGGTCTGAACCCTGAGAAAAAGGTGCTGAAAGGACTAGAGAAGGAAGCTTCCTCCCATGAAGCCTGTCTTTCCAGCAGACGTGAAGACGAGATACTTTCACTTCCTCTTGCAGCAGCTGACGTTCTAGTCCTTTCTTCTCAGCAGTTTCCTGGCAGAGCCAATTCTTACAAGTCCAGTTGAAAGTTGGGCTCACCTTGCCTTACATATGGGATGAAAATCTTAAGTCCATGGTACTAGTTCCTATTTGCTTCTGTAACAAATTGCCACATAGTGGTTTAAAACAACATCTATTTATTTCCTTAAAGTTCTCTAGGTTCGAAGTTCAGCAGGATCTCCCTGGGTTGGAATCAAGGTTTCAGCAGGGCCACATCACTTCTGAGGCTTTGGTGAAGAATCCCATTTCTTATATCAAGTTTCTTTTCAAACCACCTGAATTCCTTGGCTCATAGACCCCCTTCATCCATCATCAGACCAGCAACACTGCACATCTTTAATCATTATTCAGTCACACCTCCCTCCAGCCAGAGAAAAGAAAGAGTGCTTCTACTGGTTTGGCCAAAATGTTCCTTCGTTTTTTCCCTAAGATGGTCTAGTAATACTTAGCTGTTTTTCACTTCATTTGAAACAATTTTGTTAGATTGTTTTTTGGCAGCTATCATATCAGCACACATTTTTTTAAAAAACCATCAAAATTAGTGAATTTCTGTGTAGCAATTTTAACATTGAAAATGGAAGAAAAAAAGCAACATTTTCTTCATATCATGCTTTATTATTTTAAGAAAAGTTAGAAACACAACTGAAATGCAAAACAAATTTGTGGAGTGTATGGGAGTATGGTGACTGAAAAAACTCATCAAAAGTGGTTTATGAAGTTTTGTGTTGGAGATTTCTCACTGGACAGTACTGCAGAGTAAGGTAGACCAGATGAAGTTGATCACAGTCAAATTGAGATATTATTTGAAGACAGTGTTATATGATGCAGGAGATAGCCAACATACTCAAAATATCCAAGCATTGAAAGTCATTTGTACCAGCTTGGTTATATTAATTTCTTTGATGTTTGGGTTTCACATAAGTGAAAAAAACCTTCATGGCTGTATTTTTACATGAGATTCTCTACTTAAACATAAAGAAAACGTTTTGCTTTTGAAACAAATTGTGATGGGTGATGAAAAGTGGATACTTCACAATAATGTGGAATGGAAGAGACTGTGGGGCAAGTGAAATGAACCACCACCAACCACACCAAAGGCCAGTCTTCTTCCAAAGAAGGTAATATTGTATATGTGGTGGTATTGGAAGGGAGTCCTCTCTTAAGGGAATACCTTCCAGAAAACTGAATGATAATTCCAACAAGTACTGTTCCCCATTAGACCAACTGAAAACAGTGCTTAATGAAAAGCATTCAGAATTAATCCAAAGAAAATGCATAATCTTCCACCAGGATAATGCAAGACCACATAGTTCTTTGTAGGCCAGGCAAAAACTGCCACAGTTTGGCTAGTTATGATTCATCAGCTGTGTTTACCAGACATTGCAGTTTTGGATTTCCATTTATTTTGATTTTTACAAAATTCTCTTAATGGAAAAAATTTGAACTCACTGAAAGACTATAAAGTGCACTTGGATTAGTTCTTTGCTTAGAAAGATAAAAGTTTTGGGAAGAGGGAATTATGAAGTTGCCTGAAAATGGCAGAAAGTAGTAGAACAAAATGATGAATATGCTGTTCAATAAAGTTCTGAGTGAACATGAAAAGTGTCTTTTATTTTGATTTAAAAACCAAAGGAACTTTCTGGCCAACCCAATAAGAATGTGATTAGACTGGGTTCACATAGTTAATCCACAATAGTCCAACTTAACTTCACCACCTTAATCACATCTGTAAAATCCCTTTTGCCAGGTTAGGTAACATATTCATGTTTCCAGGGACTTGGATGAAACTTCTGTGTGTTCATTTTCCTGCCACCGCCCCAATATCCATATCACATCCCTTTCACATTCTCTTAGAAGTTTGGTCAAGAAGCAGAATTCAGCTCTCCTCCCTGAAGGTGCCCAGGTGGCTCTTCCTCTCTGCTTATATTCACTACATCATGGTGGTAGAAATGTTTAAAAAGATAGACACAAATGGATAAAGTCAGGTAAAAGGGAGACAACTTCTTTCACTCTTATTACCTAATGGGTATCTCTTCAGCTGGTTCAGGGATGAATGGGCACTATTTCTAGGAGAGAGGAAAACCCAGAGCACTTAGTGAAGTTCTCACCAGTCCTGATTTCTCCCTTTTGATCTTAGAGTTCTTGGCCCTCAGAATGGTGAGCGAGGATAAGCAGTGTGCTGGGTGGCTGGAAGTTTTCTACAACGGGACCTGGGGCAGTGTCTGCCGAACCTCCATGAAAGACATCACTGTGTCCATCATCTGCAGTCAGCTTGGCTGTGGGGACAGTGGAAGTCTCAACTCTTCTGTTGCTCTTAGAGAAGGTTCTAGACCACGGTGGGTAGACAGAATCCAGTGTCGGAACACTGATACCTCTCTCTGGCAGTGTCCTTCTGACCCTTGGAATTGCAGTTCATGCTCTCCAAAGGAGGAAGCCTACATCTCATGTGCAGGTGAATTACTGTTCTGTTTCTGTGTCTGTCTTAAACCCATAGAATGTTAATAATGAGATTTTATATTTTCATATTTAACTCATGAATTTAACATCGGTCCACAAATGAAGTTAAGACCAGCTCAGTTCAGTCACATAGCTGTGACCAACTCCTTGCAACCCCATGGACTGCAGCACACCAAGCTTCCCTGTCCAACACCACCTCCTGGGGCCTACTTAAAATCATGTCCATCGCATTGGTGATGCCATCCAACCATCTCATCCTCTGCCGTCCCCTTCTCCTCCTGCCTTCAATCTTTCCCAGCATCAGGATCTTTTCCAATGAGTCAGTTCTTCCCAAAAGGTGGCCAAAGTATTGGAGTTTCAGCTTCAGCATCAGTCCTTCCAATGAGTATTCATGACTGATTTCCTTTAGGATTGACTGGTTTTATCTCCTTGCAGTCCAAGGGACTCTCAAGAGTCTTCTCCAATACCACAGTTCAAAAGCATCAATTCTTTGGTGCTCAGCTTTCTTTATAGTCCAACTCTCACATCCATACATGACCACTGGAAAAACCATAGCCTTGACTAGATGGACCTTTGTTGGCAAAGTAATGTCTCTGCTTTTTAATATGCTGTCTAGGTTGGTCATAACTTTCCTTCCAAGGTGTAAGCATCTTTTAATTTCATGGCTGCAATCACCATCTGCAGTGATTTTGGAGCACAGAAAAATAAAGTCAGCCATTGCTTCCACTGTTTGTCCATCTATTTGCCATGAAGTGATGGGACCAGATGCCATGATCTTAGTTTTCTGAATGTTGAGCTTTAAGCCAACTTTTTCACTCTCCTCTTGCACCTTCATCAGGAGGCTCTTTTGTTCTTCATTTTCTGCCATAAGAGTGGTGTTATCTGCATATCTGAGGTTATTGATATTTCTCCCAGCAATCTTGATTCCATCTTGTGGTTTCTCCAGCCCAGCGTTTCTCATGATGTACTCTGCATATAAGTTAAATAAGCAGTATGACAATATACAGCCTTGATGTACTCCTTTTCTTATTTGGAACCAGTCTGTTGTTCCATGTCCAGTTCTAATTGTTGCTTCCTGACCTGCATACAGGTACGTATTGGAAAATGATGACTATCCTAAGGATAGTATAGCTACCAGCTTTTCAATGTTTATTTTTGACTGTGCTGTTCCTTGCTGCACACAGTGTTTCTCTAGTTGTGTTGTGCAGGGCCTACTCCAAAGTTGTGCTGTGCATATTTCTCTTGTGGTGCAGCACTGGCTCCAGGGCATGAGGACTTCAGTAGATTCTGCACACAGCTCAGTAGTTCTGGTCAGAGGGCTCCAAAGCACAGGCTTAGTAATTGTGGCACAAAGTCTTAGCTGCCTGGTGGCATGTGGGATCTTCCTGGGCCAGAGATCAAACCAGTGTTCCCTGCATTGCAAGGTGGATTCTTAACCACTGGGCTATGGAAGCCCTTACTTTTTTCTTGTGATGAGAACTTGTAAGATGTACTTTGTTACCATCTTTCTAATACATGATACAGTATTAACACAGGTGACACTCAGTTCAGTTCAGTCACTCATTAGTGTCCGACTGTTTGCGACCCCATGAGCTGCAGCACGCCAGGCCTCCCTGTTCATCACCAACTCCCGGAATTCACTCAGACTCATGTCCATTGAGTCGGTGATGCCATCCAGCCATCTCATCCTCTGTCATCCCATTCTCCTTCTGCCCCCAATCCCTCCCAGCATCAGAGTCTTTTCCAATGAGTCAACTCTTCACATGAGGTGGCCAAAGTATTGGAGTTTCAGCTTTAAAATCAGTCCTTCCAAAGAACGCCCAGGACCGATCTCCTTTAGAATGGACTGGTTGGATCTCCTTGCAGTCCAAGGGACTCTCAAGAGTCTTCTCCAACACCACAGTTCAAAAGCATCAGTTCTTCGGTGCTCAGCTTTCTTCACAGTCCAACTCTCACATCCATACATGACCACTGGAAAAACCATAGCCTTGACTAGACGAACCTTAGTCGGCAAAGTAATGTCTCTGCTTTTGAATATGCTCTCTAGGTTGGTCATAACTTTCCTTCCAAGGTGTAAGAGTCTTTTAATTTCATGGCTGCAATCACCATCTGCTGTGATTTTGGAGCCCCCCAAAATA
>SJXP01003178.1:44241-57879 GCA_006408505.1 Damaliscus lunatus
GTTCCATGTCCAGTTCTAACTGTTGCTTCCTGGCCTGCATACAGATTTCTCAAGAGGCAGGTCAGGTGGTCTGGTATTCCCATCTCTCTCAGAATTTTCCACAGTTTATTGTGATCCACACAGTCAAAGGCTTTGGCATAGTCAATAAAGCAGAAATAGATGTTTTTCTGGAACTTTCTTGCCTTTTCCAAGATCCAGCGGATGTTGGCAATTTGATCTCTGGTTCCTCTGCCTTTTCTAAAACCAGCTTGAACATCAGGAAGTTCACGGTTCATGTATTGCTGAAGCCTGGCTTGGAGAATTTTGAGCATTACTTTACTAGCATGTGAAGTGAAGTGAAGTCACTCAGTCGTGTCCAACTCTTTGCGACCCCATAGACAGTAGCCTACCAGGCTCCTCTGTCCATGGGATTTTCCAGGCAATAGTACTGGAGTGGATTGCCCTTTCCTTCTCCAAGGGATCTTCCTAACCCAGGGCTCAAACCTGGATCTCTCACATTGTAGACAGATGCTTATCCTCTGAGCCACCAGGGAAATACACTAGCGTGTGAGATGAGTGCAATTGTGCAGTAGTTTGAGCATTCTTTGGCATTGCCTTTCTTTGGGATTGGAATGAAAACCGACCTTTTCCAGTCCTGTGGCCACTGCTGAGTTTTCCAAATTTGCTGGCATATTGAGTGCAGCACTTTCCTAGCATCATCCTTCAGGATTTGAAATAGCTCTACTGGAATTCCATCACCTCCACTAGCTTTGTTCATAGTGATGCTTTCTAAGGCCCACTTGACTTCACATTCCAAGATGTCTGGTTCTAGATGAGCGATCACACCATCGTGATTATCCAGGTCATGAAGATCCTTTTTGTACAGTTCTTCTGTGTATTCTTGCCATCTCTTCTTAATATTTTCTGCTTCTGTTAGGTCCATACCATTTCTGTCCTTTATCGAGCCCATCTTTGCATGAAATGTTCCCTTGATATCTCTAATTTTCTTGAAGAGATCTCTAGTGTTTCCCATTCTGTTCTTTTTCTCTATTTCTTTGCAGTGATCACTGAAGAAGGCTTTCTTATCTCTTCTTGCTATTCTTTGAAACTCTGCATTCAGATGCTTATATCTTTCCTTTCTCCTTGGCTTTTCACTTCTCTTCTTTTTACAGCTATTTCTAAGGCTTCCCCAGACAGCCATTTTGCTTTTTTGCATTTCTTTTCCATGGGGATGGTCTTGATCCCTGTCTCCTATACAATGTCACGAACCTCATTCCATAGTTCATCAGGCACTCTATCTATCAGATCTAGGCCCTTAAACCTATTTTTCACTTCCACTGTATAATCATAAGGGATTTGATTTAGGTCATACCTGAATGGTCTAGCGGTTTTCTCTGCTTTTTTCAATTTAAGTCTGAATTTGGTAAAAAAGGATATATTATCTATATTTACATATAAATAATATTGTATATATAAACATTTTCTTTATCCATTCATTCATCAATGAAGGCTTACATTATCTGGTTATTGTAAATAATTCTGCAGTGAACATTGGGTTGCACATATATTTTCAAGTTAGTGTTTTCATTTCCTTCAGATAAATACTCAAAGGAAAATTGCTAAATCATACAGCTGTTCTGTTTTTAATTTTTCAGGAAGCTCAAAACTTCTCCATAGGGGATGCTCAACTTACATTCTCTGAAACTGTGTAGAAACTTTTTCTTCTCTTCACATTATCACCAACTCTTGCTATTCCTTATCTTTTTGATAAAAATAATTCTGTGAGGTGATATCTTATTGTGGTTTTTATTTACATTGACCTGGTGGTGACTACTAATATTGTGCACCTTTTCATGTACCTGTTGGCCAAATGGATGTTTTCTGTGAAAAAAATGTCTATTCAGGTCCTCTGCCCATTTTGAAATCAAACTTTTTTTTTTTTCCTGCTATTGAGTTGTAAGTTCTTTAAATATTAATAATTTGGATATTAAGTCTTAGGAAGTACATATAATTTGCTAATATCTTCTCTAATTCCACAGATGGTCTCGTCATTCTGCATATCATTTCCTTTGTTGTGCAGAAGTTTTTAAGTTTTATGTAGTTTCAGTTGGCTGTTTTTGTCTTCTTGCCTTTGTTTTTGGCATCAAATCCAAAATATCATCACAAAGACTGAGGTCAAGGACATTTTCCCCTCACTTTTTCTTCTAGGAGTTTTATGACTTCAGTACTTATGATTAAGTTTTTAATTCATTTTGAGCTGAGTTTTGTGAATGGTGTATGGACAGTGGTGCCACTGCATCTTTTGCATGTAGCAGTCTAATTTTCATAACACCATTCGTTGAAGAGACTGTCATTTCCCCATTGTAGATTCTTGGCTCCTTTGTCAAAATCCAATTGACTGTATATATTTGGATTTATTCCTGGGCTGTCTATTCTGTTCTTTTGATCTCTGTGTCCATTTTTATACAAATACTATACTGTTTTTATTAGTATAACTTTGTAATATAGTTTGAAATCAGGATGCAAGACACCTCCAGCATTGTTCTTCTTTCTCAAGATTGATTTTGATTTTCAGGGCCTTTTGTGGTTCCATAGAAACTTTAGGATTGTTTATTCCATATATGTGAAAATTTTCACTTGGATTTTGTTAAGGATTACAGTGAATCTGTAGATTTCTTTGTGTAACAATTAGCATTTTAACAATATAAGGTCTTCCAACCCCTGATCACGGATTATAAAGATAATTTGTGTCTTCTTCAATATCATTCATCACTGTCTTATAGCTTTCATCATTCAAAATTTTTACCTCCTTTGTTGAATTTATCCCTAAGTATTTTATTGGTTTTGTACAATTGCCTACGTTTCATACTGAATAATAGATAAGAGTAGCTTAGAATCTATTTAATAATTTTCCTTTAACATTATATAAGTGAAAATTTGAATATAAATGAATTCTGTACTTAGAGACAAACTAATTTTGTTGTTGTTGTTGAATCACTAAGTTGTGTTCAACTCTTTTCCACCCCGTGGACTGTAGCCTGCCAGGCTCTTCTATCCATAGGATTTTCCAGGCAAGAATACTGGAGTGGGTTGCCATTTCCTTCTCCAGGGGATCTTCCTGACCCAGGCATCAAACCTGCATCCCTGCATTTCTAGCAGATTCCTTACCACTGAGCCACTGGGGAAACCAGACAATGCCTACCTAATAACAATGCTGTGTGGTAAATTAAACTTATTTTTAATATGCACTATTTATTTTCACAAACCACTACTTTTAACTTACATTTGCTTTACTATTAATATTTCATTGATTAGCATGAAGCGAAAGAATGTGAAGAGTTGACTCATTGGAAAAGACTCTGATGCTGGAAGGGACTGGGGGCAGGAAGAGAAGGGGATGACAGAGGATGAGATGGCTGGATGGCATCACTGACTCGATGGACGTGAGTTTGAGTGAACTCCAGGAGTTGGTGACAGACAGGGAGGCCTGGCGTGCTACAGCTCATGGGGTCACAGAGTCGGACACAACTGAGTGAATGAACTGAACTGAAAGGACTTCTGTTTCACTGAATTTTATTTGTCTACACATTCATTCAATAAATATTTATTAAGCAACTGTCAAGGTATTTAGAAAAGGTTCTCCATATACATACTTGTTGAATCTTGTTGAATGAGTGCATACAATATGTAGACACTGTCCCAACAACAGAAAAATAGGGTAAATAAAATATGCAAAGTCCTTCCTCTAGTGAAACTTTAATTCAGGTAGGGATGTGTGTATGTGTGTGTTCACATTTGTAGATGTCTGTATGTTTGTTTTTATATTTGTTATTAGATGCACGGAGTGATAAACAAGTAAATATTTAAAGTTATTTTAGAAGACTTTATAATAGCTTTCATTACCATTTTTTTAATTTTTCTCTAGAATGTTTACAATTTTCTTATTTATTTATCAGTCAGTTCAGTCACTCAGTCATGTCTGACTCTTTGTGACCCCATGGACTGCAGCATGCCAGGCTTCCCTGTCCATCACTAACTCCCTGAGCTTGCTCAAACTCATGTCCGTTGAGTCAGTGATACCATCCAACCATCTCCTCCTCTGTCGTCCCCTTCTTCTCCTGCATTCAATCTTTCCCAGCATCAAGGTCTTTTCTATTGAGTCAATGCTTCCCATCAGGTGGTCAAAGTTTCAGCTTCAGCATCAGTCTTTTCAATGAATATTCAGGACTAATTTCCTTTAGAAATGACTGGATCTCCTTGCAGTCCAAGGGACTCTTAAGAGTCTTCTCCAACACCACAGTTCAAAAGCATCAATTCTTCGGTGCTCAGCTTTCTTTATAGTCTATATCTCACATCCATACATGACTACTGGAAAAACCATAACTTTGACTAGACAGACCTTTGTCTGGCTTCCCTGGTGGCTCAGTGTTAAAGGATTTACCTGCCTGTGCAGGAGATGCCTGGTTGATCGATGGGTTGGGATGATCCCCTGGAGAAGCAAATGACAACTTACTCCAGTATTCTTGCCTGTGAAATCCCATGGACAGAGAAGCCTGGCAGACTACTGTCCATACAGTCGCAAGAGAGTTGGAAACGACTTGGTGACTCAAAAACAACAATGCAGAACTCTACAAATCAGAAGATTAATACCAATAGGACTTGGGTAACATCAGCTGTCTCACAGTACTCAGTAGAGTAATATTTCCTATTTTTGCCTATTTTCAACCTTATTATTCACATTACTGCTATAAGATACCAGACCCAGGTGCTTGCCGGAGTGCAAAACTCCGTGTTTCAACTAGCAGGCTCTGCAGCCTCCAAGGAGACTCAAGACCTGAAGACTCTTCTCATCCCTACCACCTCATCCCAGACCCCTATCCCCCTCCCCCGGCATCAGCCCCCCATTGTCTCATTTCTCTCTCCTCAGGAAAAGTTATTTTAGAAGACTTTATAATAGCTTTCATTACCATTTTTTAAATTTTTCTCTAGAATGTTTACAATTTTCTTATTTATTTATCAGTCAGTTCAGTCACTCAGTCATGTCTGACTCTTTGTGACCCCATGGACTGCAGCATGCCAGGCTTCCCTGTCCATCACTAACTCCCTGAGCTTGCTCAAACTCATGTCCGTTGAGTCAGTGATACCATCCAACCATCTCCTCCTCTGTCGTCCCCTTCTTCTCCTGCATTCAATCTTTCCCAGCATCAAGGTCTTTTCTATTGAGTCAATGCTTCCCATCAGGTGGTCAAAGTTTCAGCTTCAGCATCAGTCTTTTCAATGAATATTCAGGACTAATTTCCTTTAGAAATGACTGGATCTCCTTGCAGTCCAAGGGACTCTTAAGAGTCTTCTCCAACACCACAGTTCAAAAGCATCAATTCTTCGGTGCTCAGCTTTCTTTATAGTCTATATCTCACATCCATACATGACTACTGGAAAAACCATAACTTTGACTAGACAGACCTTTGTCTGGCTTCCCTGGTGGTTCAGTGTTAAAGGATTTACCTGCCTGTGCAGGAGATGCCTGGTTGATCGATGGGTTGGGATGATCCCCTGGAGAAGCAAATGACAACTTACTCCAGTATTCTTGCCTGTGAAATCCCATGGACAGAGAAGCCTGGCAGACTACTGTCCATACAGTCGCAAGAGAGTTGGAAACGACTTGGTGACTCAAAAACAACAATGCAGAACTCTACAAATCAGAAGATTAATACCAATAGGACTTGGGTAACATCAGCTGTCTCACAGTACTCAGTAGAGTAATATTTCCTATTTTTGCCTATTTTCAACCTTATTATTCACATTACTGCTATAAGATACCAGACCCAGGTGCTTGCCAGAGTGCAAAACTCCGTGTTTCAACTAGCAGGCTCTGCAGCCTCCAAGGAGACTCAAGACCTGAAGACTCTTCTCATCCCTACCACCTCATCCCAGACCCCTATCCCCCTCCCCCGGCATCAGCCCCCCATTGTCTCATTTCTCTCTCCTCAGGCAGCAGACAGCTCCGCCTGGTGGACGGGGGCGGTCCCTGCGCCGGGAGAGTGGAGATCCTTGACCAGGGCTCCTGGGGCACCATCTGTGATGATGGCTGGGACCTGGACGATGCCCGCGTGGTGTGCAGGCAGCTGGGCTGTGGAGGAGCCCTCAGTGCCTTGAAATCTGCTCGATTAGGTCGGGGATCAGGGCCCATCTGGCTGGATGAACTGAACTGCGGAGGAAAGGAGTCCCACGTGTGGAGGTGCCCTTCCCGGGGCTGGGGGCGGCACGACTGTGGGCATGCAGAGGATGCTGGGATCATCTGCTCAGGTACGGTCAGTGCCTTGTCCATGGGCTGAGAAAGTAGAAAGTTCCAAGGAAGTTGGTGTCTGATCACCTGGCGATAGAAGATGACTGAGTTAGAGAGGTCTAGACATCTACCCGTCCTCCCTGAGGGCACATTTGTCTGTGAGGACAGGCTTCACTACTTTCCTCTTGTCAGTCTCTGATAGTTCTTCTCCAGTGATCTTACCTGACAGAGTCTAATCTATTATTTCCAATTACGATTGATCTTCGTAATTTTTTATATAATTTTTGGAAGAGTGAAGTACTTGCAAATCACCACACACAGACCCCTTTGCACAGTGAACCCATAGGAGGGAGGGACAAGAATGAGGGTCCACCTCCCTGGGTGGAGTTGTTTCCATAGTTACCCTATGACACGCTATTTTACCCTATGACATGCTATTTTACCCTATGACACGTCAGTAGGAGTGGAGGCACAGGGGATATCATTAAACAAATCAGAAAGCAATTTAGGGATTTATGCCAAAGTTCAAGTCTCCTTTACAAATTTAAATGTAAATATTCATAGCCATTTGGCTGGTAGGACCAGAGAACTGTGGATGAAATGCTCTGAGTCATAGCTTCTCCTTCCATTGTAATTAGAAAAGAGTCTTTGTCCATATTTTCTTTTAAAACGTCTGCATAAACCAAAACTTTGAAAGAACACTTAGCCATGCACTGACACATCAAAGGTGGAGGCAATGAAATATTGATTTTGTGTTTTATAGTAAGAGATTATATAGTTTATACCTGATGATTTCAGCAATATAAGAGAATTGAAATTGGGAGTTTATTTGCTAGGAATAGAAGTAAGGGGACAATCTGGAAGAAGAAGCTGGAAGAGAGTTATCATAGCTAGGAGGGATGGAAGGGCAATGGGAGCTGACAAAGTCACCTGTGGGGTTCTCTGAGCAACACTGAGGGTCCAGGTGTGATGTGGAGGATGCTACGTGTGCCTAAGGACACAGGATGTCTGTACAGCAAGAGACCAGACAAGGATAAATCTGACCACAGTTTCATTTTGCCTTTTTTGCCGTTGATTCATATAAATAAATGGCCCTCTGGAAGGGCAATTTCCCTTTCTTTGATTATCCAAGTCTCTCATAAACATTTTGGAGGGCTTTAAACTATCTACTTGTTTTTCTCCTGCACTTCTAAAAAGATAAAGGCATTGTTTTATTGTGACTTACATTCCCAACATCGGCCAACATTCCTGAATATAACAAACTCTAAAAAGGTGCTTGTATTTGTAATAAACCACAGGAAAATAGATTCTCAATATTACCTTCAAATAACATCCTCCTACTTAAATATCAGACCTCTGAAGAGGATTCAGATATGACTCCTTGTAGCCTCTCCTCTCTCTCCATTTCATTTCTCAATCAGAGGTTCTGTTTCTGGGCCTCTAGGGATTCACTCTCCTTGACGTTTGCTGCACCTTGATGAAAAGGTCACACTGATCCCCTCTGGCTTTCAGAGGGGAATGGGCAGCCCAAGGGTTGAGGCAGGTTTGGTCTTCCAGGAAAATACTTGATCTTGGTGGATCTCTGAGAGGCCACATCCCTCACCAAAAAAGGATATTTCCTACACCTCAGACCACACAGTGCTCTGTTCCAGTCAAACCAGGAGGAACCCGGAGTGATGGGTGAAGACCCAGAGGGTCCAGGGTCAGGTCACGCTGAAGGGTCAGAGGGCTGAGAGTTGGTCTGGAGGCAGATTTATCACAGCTACAGGGAGAAGAGAGGCCACCTTGGTCAGAGGGAGAGAAATAAGGATGTGATCTACATGAACGATGATGAAAACCCACCAGGTCCCTCTTACTCTCGTGGTTCCCTGGATAAAATCCAGCCCCAAAGCTATAACAGTGAGATAGCCTTTGGGACAAAGGGCCCTAAGCAGAAGCTGAGATACAGAAAATTGGGGCNATCTCTGAGAGGCCACATCCCTCACCAAACAAGGATATTTCCTACACCTCAGACCACACAGTGCTCTGTTCCAGTCAAACCAGGAGGAACCCGGAGTGATGGGTGAAGACCCAGAGGGTCCAGGGTCAGGTCAGGCTGAAGGTCAGAGGGCTGAGAGTTGGTCTGGAGGCAGATTT
The DNA here is from genome assembly GCA_006408505.1 of Damaliscus lunatus. Lineage (NCBI taxonomy): Eukaryota > Metazoa > Chordata > Mammalia > Artiodactyla > Bovidae > Damaliscus > Damaliscus lunatus. The sequence continues at coordinate 52,643 of SJXP01003178.1, forward strand.
ATCACAGCTACAGGGAGAAGAGAGGCCACCTTGGTCAGAGGGAGAGAAATAAGGATGTGATCTACATGAACGATGATGAAAACCCACCAGGTCCCTCTTACTCTCGTGGTTCCCTGGATAAAATCCAGCCCCAAAGCTATAACAGTGAGATAGCCTTTGGGACAAAGGGCCCTAAGCAGAAGCTGAGATACAGAAAATTGGGGCTCTCTCAGGCTCAGGCACAGGTGCAAAGAGAATCCTTTCCTGACAACCTGGCCCCTGAGGTCCTTCCTATCCCTCTAGTTAATGTCCCTTTTGTAAATGGACTAAACCTGGAAAATGGGGGCCAAAAAGTGTTTCAGCACTATTTATTGAACAGTCTGTCTTCTCTAATGATATAAAATATCACCTTCTTCAAATACTAAATTTCTGTGTGTGTATGTCTTTGTGTCTGTTAGATATTTATATTCTGCCCCATTCTCTCTATTGTTATACAAGAACACTGTTGATTTTATTATTTTTAATAACTTACCCCTCATATCAGCCTTCTAGTTCATAAATTTTCTTGCAATGTTCACACACTTATTTTTCCATGTAAAATTTAAGAGCAAATATAAAGTGAAAAAGAAATAATAATTTGTCTTGGGAGACTATCCTGATGTGTATAATACTTTGTTCTGAATATATCTGAGTGTCTAACATGTGTCAGGCTATCTACAATAACAAGTAAGCAATATTTGTTCTTCTAACTTTGTAATCTGGTGAGATTAATACAGAAACTAACAAGGTGTTGAGTAAAAATTATTTAATTAGAATGAGTGACCTGTGACCAAACTCCCCATCAGACCAATTTGATCTCTTTCAGTTTTATCCTCCATCCACTCCCAGTTTTATCTACCACAGATCCCACCCACTCTCCACTGTTACAGAAGTTCTGTTTCAGAGTCTCCTTTTCATGCATTTGTAGCTTTCAAGATTGTTCTCCTGTCTGCAGTAGGTAAAATGGGAAAGGGTAGCAGAGTTAGGTGGCCAGATGGGAGGAGCACAGTGAATAAAATCTGTCAAAAACTTGGACAAATATTTTCCTCAAGTCTGTCTATCTTTCGTCCATATTGAGGTTTTGCATTTGGAAATCTCTAAATTACAAATGGCTTGTTTGCTCTCTGCTCTATATCTCTCCCTCCACCCCCCCCCTTTTTTTAACTGCATGCTGGCTATTTCTCAAGAACCCAAATAGGAAAGGAATATGCAGTTAGCATACACATAGAATTAAAATATATTAAGTTATCATCATTTTTTAGTATTTGCTAAGATTCCCATGTCTAGTAGAAAGTAATCAAACTCAACTGATTTGCATACTTACACTGAAAACTCATTCTCTCCTTTGATAAACCCTAGGAGAAGGTGATGGCACCCCACTCCAGTACTCTTGCCTGGAAAATCCCATGGATGGAGGAGCCTGGTAGGCTGCAGTTCATGGGGTCGCTACAAGTCGGACATAACTAAGTGACTTCACTTTTACTTTTCACTTTCATGCATTGGAGAAGGAAATGGAAATCCACTCCAGTGTTCTTGCCTGGAGAATCCCAGGGATGGGGGAGCCTGGCAGGCTGCCATCTATGGGGTCACACAGAGTCGGACACAACCGAAGTGACTTAGCAACGGTCTTTCAAGAAAGATGGCTAGGATCAGCCCTTCTCTCTCCTATGACTTTCTGAACTTTCTTAATATTCAGACTCATCTATGGACAACTTCTTTTTGCAATAAGTCACCTAAGAAATTTTGGGAATTTTTCACCATTTAGAATTATGAGAAATATATGTGAAATCATAATAGGCTTGTTATACAAAAATCATAATAGACTTGTAGACTTGGTATGATGTATAGCTTTCCTCCTGTGAGCCATGTCTGTCTACAATCTAGCCTGAATTAATAGATCTCCGGCCATGATATTCCCTGAATTAATAGATCTCCAGCCACGCTATTCCCTATCCTCAGTGACTTGATTATTGACTCCTGAGAGAAAACTGGCTACAATTCTAGCTCCAGAAATCTCAGATGGCCTTCTAACCTTGTCTGGCTGTTAGTCCTCTGAACTATTGAATCCCATGGACCTACTTCACTCTGGGTTAGTTCCGCTCTGTGCTCAAGTCTAATGCCCACTGCAGTCCAGTTTCCTTGGGCCCTGTCATTTTCAGGCCCCTAGATGAGGAATTCTCATCCTAACCGACCTCAAAATATGCATTCTTGGTAATCAGCCATTGCAAACTGCAAAGCTTTCTAGGTTTCTTTTCATAAACTTGCTCATGAAAATACTAATACAATTCTGACACTAACTGTCAAATTCTCTCTCCATGCCCCACTCCTAGAAATGAAACGCTTTCACATCCTTGCTTATGATGTGTTGTTTCCAATGGCAAGCAAGGACTATGAACACTCACAGGGTTTGTTGCTGCTGTTGATTGTTCCCCTTAGGATTTGTGCGTCTGGCTGGAGGAGAAGGACCCTGCTCAGGGCGAGTAGAAGTGCATTCTGGAGAAGACTGGACCCCAGTGTCTGATGGAAACTTCACACTTCCCACTGCCCAGGTCATCTGTGCAGAGCTGGGATGCAGCAAGGCTGTGTCTGTCCTGGGACATGTGCCCTTCAGAGAGTCTAATGGCCGGGTCTGGGCTGAAGAGTTTAGGTGTAAAGGGGAGGAGCCTGAGCTCTGGTCCTGCCCCAGAGTGCCCTGCCCAGGGGACGCTTGTCACCACAGTGGAGTTGCTCAGGTTGTCTGTTCAGGTGAGATGCACATCAGGACTTAACTTCCCTGCACACTCTGTTCAGGTTTTTTAAAAAATGAGATTTTGCTGACATCCTGTCTTTTTCTACCAGTGTATGCAGAAGTCCGGCTCATGACAAACGGGACCTCTCAGTGTGAGGGGCAGGTGGAGATGAATACTTCTGGACGATGGAGAGTGCTCTGTGCCTCCCACTGGAGTCTGGCCAATGCCAATGTTGTCTGCCGTCAGCTTGGCTGTGGAGTTGCTATCTCCAACCCCAGAGGACCACGCTTTGTAGAAGGAGGTGATCAGATCTCAACAGTCCGATTTCACTGCTCGGGGGCTGAGTCCTTCTTATGGACATGCCCTGTCACTGCCCTGGGTGGTTCTGACTGTTCCCATGGCAACGTGGCCTATGTGATCTGCTCAGGTAAGAGAGAGAGGAAGGACTACTGGTACTCATGGAGTGAGGTGTCCCCAAGAGCAGAAAGTGAGGGAAACCTGGCTTCAAAAATCAGATATTTCATGATGAAATATGCTTCCTCTCATTATTCATTCATTTTTCAGATCAGGGCAAGAAGTGTGAAGGGTAGTAATATATTTTTAAGCAACATTATTATTTACAAATAATCATAGAAACAATGTACAAACAATAAATGTAGACCTCAGTCATGATCCCCAACTCAGATAAGCCAAGAGAACATTCCCAGAACTACAGAGTCACTGTTGCCTCCCAGTAACATTCAGAAAATTAAGATCATGTTATTACCATAACAATGACTTTGGGTGAAAATCTATGCTATTTATTTAATCCTTGGTCTTTTATTTTCATTTTCTTAATGGTACAATGTTCTTAGATGAGCTAAGTTCTTAATCTTAAGGAAATATAACTTAGCTTTTCCCTGTACATTTAGTAATTTTTATATCCTTTTGAAAAGAACTTTGCTTACTCCAAGACCATAAAAACATTCTTCAATAGTATCTTATAGAAGTTTATTTTTCTCTTGCATATAATTGTGTTTTCCTTTTGAGATTCTTATCTATATAAGATGAGTCAAGTTTTATTTGAATATCTAATTGACTCATAATCTTTTTTCTGAAAAGATTTTTCTCCACTGTGTGCCACATTTGCCATAAGCAGAAGGGCATATTTGTCTAAGACTTTTTGAGACTTTCTATGCTATTCCATTGTATCATTTGTCTATCCTTGCACCAATACTGTATTTTCTTAATTATTATAATTTTATTGTAACTTTGGGTATTTTAATTTATGAGAGTTACTTTATATTAACTATGTTGCCTTCTTACCAACTGTGTTGGTCATTCCTGGCCTTTTATGTTAAAAAATTTTTTTTGAAATTAATTTGTTATTTTTCACCAAAAGAAACTTCATAAATGTGTTTTGATTGAGATTATATTTAATCTACACAGAAATTTGAGGATGATTGACTTTGACAATTTTGAGTCTCACAATTCATTGACATGACATATCTCTCCATTCAGTTAGGTCTATCAGAGGTTTTGCCCATCTTTTACTAGGTTTTCTCCTAGGTGTTTCATGTTTTTGAAATTATTTGTAATCCTTTTAGTGAAAGTGAATTCTTTCTGACTTATTTTCGTTTTCATTTTTTTTTATTTTGACCTAATTTGAAACCTGAAAGTTGCAAAAATAATATAAAAATTCCCAGATGACCTTTACCTGGATCTCCCAATATCAGTATTTTTCTTTATTTTTAAAAACATTTATTTTTATTTATTTTTAAAATAAATTTATTTATTTTAATTGGAGGCTAATTACTTTACAATATTGTAGTGGTTTTGGCATACATTGACATGAATCCACCACGGGTGTACATGTGTTCCCCATCCTGAACCCCCTCCCATCTCCCTCCCCATCCCATCCCTCTAGGTCATCCCAATGTACCAGCCCTGAGCACCCGGTCCCATGCATTGAACTTGGACTGGCGATTCGTTTCACATATGATAATATACATGTTTCAATGCCATTCTCCTAAATTATCCCACCCTCGCCCTCTCCCACAGAGTCCAAAAGACTATTCTATACATCTGTGTCTCTTTTGCTGTCTCACATTTAGGGTTATCATTACCATCTTTCTAAATTTCCTATATATGCATTGCTACTGCTGCTGCTGCTGCTAAGTTGCTTCAGTTGTGTCCAACTCTGTGTGACCCTATAGACAGCAGCCCACCAGGCTCCCCCATCCCTGGGATTACTCAGGCAAGAATACTTGAGTGGGTTGCCATTTCCTTTTCCAATGTATGAAAGTGAAAATTGAAAAGTGAAAGTGAAGTCACTCAGCTATGTCCGACTCTTAGCAACCCCATGGACTGCAGCCTACTAGGCTCCTCTGTCCATGGGATTTTCCAGGCAAGAGTACTGGAGTGGGTTGCCATTGCCTTCTCCTTTATATGCATCAGTATACTGTATTGGTGTTTTCTTTTCTGGCTTACTTCACTCCGTTTATTTTTTTT
>SJXP01003178.1:62904-129135 GCA_006408505.1 Damaliscus lunatus
TATCTGAATGAGATCCTTGCTGGGTACAGTAATCTGGGCTGTAGGTTATTTTCTTTCATCACTTTAAGTATGTCTTGACATTCCTTCCTGGCCTGAAGGGTTTCTATTGAAAGATCAGCTGTTATCCTTATGGGAATCCCCTTGTGTGTTATTTGTTGTTTTTCCCTTGCTACTTTTAATGTTTGTTCTTTGTGTTTGATCTTTGTTAATTGGATTAATATGTGTCTTGGGGTGTTTAGCCTTGGGTTTATCCTATTTGGAACTCTCTGGGTTTCTTGGACTTGGGTGGTTATTTCCTTCCCCATTTTAGGGAAGTTTTCAACTATTATCTCCTCAAGGATTATTCTCATGGTCTTTCTTTTTGTCTTCTTCTTCTGGGACTCCTATAATTCGAATGTTGGAGCATTTCATATTGTCCTGAAGGTCTCTGAGATTGTCCTCATTTCTTTTAATTCGTTTTTATTTTTTCCTCTCTGGTTCATTTATTTCTATCATTCTATTTTCTATTTCACTAATCCTATCTTCTGCCTTCATTATTCTACTATTTGTTGCCTCCAGAGTGTTTCTGATCTCATTTTTTGTGTTATTCATTATATATTGACTCTTTTTTATTTCTTCAAGGTCCTTTTTAAACCTTTCTTGCATCTTCTCAGTCCTTGTCTCCAGGCTATTTATCTGTGATTCCATTTTGATTTCAAGATTTTGGATCATTTTCACTATCAATATTTGGAATTCTTTATCAGGTAGATTCCCTATCTCTCCCTCTTTTGTTTGGTTTGGTGGGCATTTCTCCTGTTCCTTTACCTGCTGAGTATTCCTCTGTCTCTTCATCTTGTTTATATTGGTGTGTTTGGGGTGGCCTTTCTATGTTCTGGAAATTTGTGAAGTTCTCTTTATTATGGAGTTTCCTCACTGGGAGTGGGGTTGTACCAGTGGCTTGTCAAGGTTTCTTGGTTAGGGAGGCTTGTGTTGGAGTTCTGGTGGGTGGAGCTGGATTTCTCTCTGGAGTGCAATGGAGTGACCAGTAATGAGTTATGAGATCTCAGTGGATTTGGGGTAACTTTGGGCTGCCTATATATTGAAGCTCAGGGGTGTGTTCCTGTGTTGCTGGAGAATTTGCATGGTATGTCTTGCTCTGGATCTTGTTGGGCCTTGGGTGACACTTGGTTTCAGTGTAGGTATGGAGGCATTTGATGAGCTCCTATTGATTAATGCTCCCTGGATTCAGAAGTTCTCTGATGTTCTCAGGATTTGGACTTAAGCCTCCCGCTTCTGGTTTTCAGTTTTATTTTTACAGTAGCCTCAAGACTTCTCCATCTATACAGCACCAATGATAAAACATCTAGGTTAAAGATGAAAAGTTTCTCCACATTGAGGGACACCCAGAGAGGTTCACTGAGTTACATGGAGAAGAGAAGAGGGAGGGGGTAGTTAGAGGTGACTGGAATGAGATGAGGTGGGATCAAAAGAGGAGAAAGCAAGCTAGCCAATAACCACTTCCTTATGTGCGCTCCACCATCTGGACCACTCAGAGGTGTTCATGGACTTATACAAGGAAAAGGAGAGGGAGGAAGTAGACAGAGGTGGCCAGGAGGATAGAAGAGGGAAATGAAAAGGAGAGAGACAGATCCAGCCAGTAACCAGTTCCTTAAGTGTTTTCCACTGTCTGGAACACATAGAGATTCACAGAGTTGGGTAGAGAAGAAAAGGGGGAGGGAGGAGACAGAGGCCACCTGGTGGAGAAAAAAGAGAGTCCAAAGGAGGAGAGAGTGGTCAAGCCAGTAATCTCACTCTCAGGTAAAATTGGGTAGTGAAGTTTGGGTTTTTTAATGTACAAAATTGACAACAAATACCAAAAAGCAAAGATTAAAATTCTAGAGTAGAGGTTGGATTTTCAAAAATACAATATTAAAGAAAAGAAGAAGAAGGAAAAAAAAGCCACAAGAATTATTAAAAAACAACAACAACAACCACACAAAGACTATATATAGCGTTTGCTTTAAAAAATAGGATCTTTTTTTTTTGAAAAGTAATAGTAGGTTATAAAAATAAAAATTAAAAGAGAAATAGAGGACTTAACAATTTTAAAAAGTTAAAAAAAGAAGAAGAAAAAGAAAAGAAAAAACAACCACACAACAACATCAACAACAAAAAAAGAATGGTCATAAAAATAGTAAAGATATATCTGGCCCTTTCTCTGGTGTTGTGGGCAGTGTGGGGTCACTTTCAAGGCAGTTCCCTCTGTTTAACTTCTTCTGTTTGCTGGTCTCTTCAGTGTCTGATTTCCATCCTGACACAGGGGGGCGGTGATGGACACTTTTTTTTTTTTTTTTTTAGGCTTATTTGTTCATTCGCACTGTGGGGAGGGAGGGATGCAGCAAACAAATAACACTGGCGTGTGCACACAGTGTCTCAGTCCCGCTGGGCCTGCCCCTGCTCACAGTGCACACTGCTCAAGCTCTACGTTGCTCTGCCGGAACCGTCTGAGGGCGGCCCTAGGTTGCATGCACCTCCCCGGTCTAAGCCGCTCAGGTTTGGTGCTCAGGTAGCCCTCAGAGGTGCAGATTCGGTTGGGACTACATTTTGTGCCCTTCCCAGGTCTGAGTAGCTCAGGTGTTTGGCGAGCGCGGTCGTTGTGACTTATCGCCTTTCCCGTCTCTGCTGCTCAGTTTTCTGGGTGTACTGCTGGCGCCCCTTGTGAGGCAGATGGTGACTGTCCAGAACCCCCAAAAATCTTAGCAAAGAAGCCTGCTTGCAGCTTGGTAGGTAAAGTCTCTCCGGGGCTGCAATTGCCCCCTTCCGGCCCTTACAGCTCTGGCTGCCTGTCACCAGTGGGGGATGGTCTGCTGCTGGCTATTTCCGTTCCGTCCTTTGTTCTGTGCACGGTCCTGGTAGTGTCTTATTTTGAGCTTTTCACGTGGTAGCTATCCCACAGTCTGGTTTGCTAGCCCAAGTTAGTTTGTTCTGGTTATGCACGGGGCGTTCCTGCCCGATTCTTACAAAGCACTGCAGCCCATGCCTCCCGTGCCTCCCTGCCCAGCTCCCACTTGCTAGTGGCGGATGCAGGCGTCTGTGCTGCTTTTCCTCTGGGGGAGTTACTGTTGGGCTTGTAATCTGTTGGTTTTAATTAATTATTTATTTTTCCTTCCTGTTATGTTGCCCTCTGTGCTTCCAAGGCTCACCACAGACTTGGCAGGGAGAGTGTTTCCTGGTGTTTGGAAATCTCTCTTCTTAAGATTCCCTTCCCGGGATGGGATTCCCTTCCTGGGACGGGATTCCCTTCCCGGGACGGAGCTCCCTCCTTACCTCCTTTGTTTCTTTTTTTATCTTTTATATTTTTTCCTACCTGTTTTTGAAGACAATGACCTGCTTTTCTGGGTGCCTGATGTCCTCTGCCAGCATTCAGAAGTTGTTTTGTGGAGTTTGCTCGGCATTGAAATGTTCTTTTGATGAATTTGTGAGGGAGAAAATGGTCTCCCCATCCTATTCCTCCACCATCTTAGGACCGCCCCCTTCACTCTGTTTAATAGGCTCCAGTTTCGTCCACCTCATTAGAACTGATTCAAATATATTCTTTTTAATGGCTGAGTAATATTCCATTGTGTATATGTACCACAACTTTCTTATCCATTCATCTGCTGATGTACATCTAGGTTGCTTCCATATCATATTATAAACAGTGCTGCAATGAACATTGGAGTACACGTGTCTCTTTCAATTCTGGTTTCCTCAGTGTGTATGCCCAGCAGTGGGACATATGTAGTATTTTGTTTTAATCTCCTTCACTTTCTCTCTCTCTCTGTCCTCTTCTGGCCCCATTTCTCCATGAATACATAAAGTATTTCTGAATTAGGTTGCAGTCATGATGCCACTTTATCCCTGAAATACTTCAAGAAATTTCCCTATTAACCAAAGTTCAGTCAAGTCCTCAGCTGACTTTAACCCCAGATGATATCTAAGTGCAACCACATTAAAGATCCCAAGACAGAACTGCCAAGTTGAGTCTTTCTCAAATTACTGACCCAGGAAGTCTTAAGAAAATGAAGAGTGTGGATATATATACATATGTGTATATATATGTGTATGTATGTGTGTGTGTGTGTGTGTGTGTGTGTGTGTGTGTGTGTGTGTATAGCTTTAGAGGCTAAGTTTTTTGGGATAATTTGTTATACAGCAGTGTAATCAACATACTACCATGTGGCCTGCCTTTCTAAATAGAGGTGTATTTGTCCTGTGATCTTCTACTTTATTGATTCTCCCTTATGCTGAGCTAATGTGCTGGTATGCTCATTCTTTAGTTCTTAATTTCAACTAGTAAGTTTTTCATCTCTAGAATTTTCATTTGTTTGTTGTTGTTGTTATCATTATTTGGTTTTTTTTCCATCAAGGTGCACATTTTGTCAGTTAATTCCATGGGCACCTTAATCAAGGCTCTTTAAATTCTCTGTCAAGTAACTCTAGAAGCTGAGTACCCTAGGGAATTGCTTCTAATGTCTACATGTCGTCTGGTTTTTCATGAGATCTATTTTACGTAAATAGTTTTAAAAGGACAGATATTGTAGATGAAAAATTGTAGAAATACTTCAGAAACTGTTTTATTTTGTTTCTTCTATTTAGGGATAGATTTAGGGACAGAACTTATTTAACTCATTCTTCGTCCTTGAGACAAAAACTGTGGCACTGTCGGAAGCAGAACTCTCCATAGCAAAGGTGAACACTACAGTTATGAAAATTTTACCTCTATGTTAACTTGGGCTTCCCTGGAGGCTCAGTGGTAAAGAATCCGCTGGCCAGTGCAGGAAATACAGGAGACGACTTTTCGATTTCTGGTTGGGGAAGATCCCCTGGAGGAGGAAAAGGCAATCCATTCCAGTATTCTTGCCTGGAGAATCCCATGGACAGAGGAGCCTGGAGTACTACAGTCCATAAGGTCACAAAGAGTTGGACACTACTGAGCAACTAAACAACTACAAAACCTGCTATGTTACAGCTTTTTTCTCAGACCCCACTGCTTGTCATTATTTAATTTAATTCAGTTTCCTGATTTTCAACCACCAACACCATGGTCATTGCTGCTTCTGCAGGAAACCAGACCCAGGCGCTGCCTGAGTGCAATGACTCCCTGTCAGAACCAGCAGGCTCTGCAGCCTCAGACGAGAGCACCCCATACTGCTCAGGTGAGGGTCCCAAAGGACAGAAGACCCTTACATCTCCCCTGTCACTGCCCCATTGTTCCATTTTTCTCTCCTCAGACAGCAGACAGCTTCGCCTGGTGGACGGGGGCGGTCCCTGCGCCGGGAGAGTGGAGATCCTTGACCAGGGCTCCTGGGGCACCATCTGTGATGACAGCTGGGACCTGGATGATGCTCGTGTGGTGTGCAGGCAGCTGGGCTGTGGAGAAGCCCTCAGTGCCACGAGGTCTGCTCACTTTGGGATGGGATCAGGGCCCATCTGGCTGGATGACCTGAACTGCACAGGAAATGAGTCTCATTTGTGGAGGTGCCCTTCCCGAGGCTGGGGGCAGCATGACTGCAGACACAAGGAGGACACAGGGGTCATCTGCTCAGGTCTGCACTGCACACTGTCCACAGTCTGGGAGATGGGTCGAATCCTGGAGGACGGGGGTCTGAGCCCTGAGGGAGAGATGCTGAAAGGGCCAGAGTAGGAGGCTTCCTCTCATGGAGCCTGTGTTTCCAGCAGTCATAAAGACAAGATGCTTCTACTTCCTCTTGCATCAGCTGAGATTCTGGTCCTTTCTTCTGACCAGTGTTTCCTGGCAGAGCCATTCCTTACAGTTAACACTTGAAAGCAGGGCTCATTCTGCAGTTACTTGTGGTAGTAACATCTTTAAATCCTGGGATTCCCCAGTTACACTAGTGGTAAAGAACATGCCTGACAATGTAGGACATGTAAGAGATGCGGGTTCAGTCCTTGAGTTAGGAAGATACCCTGGAGGAGGGCATGACAACCCATTCCAGTATTCTTGCCTGAGAATCCCATGGACAGAGGAGCCTGACATAGTGACAGCTTAGATTTTTCCTTTACAGTTCTGTTTGCTAGGAGTCTGAAGAGAGTCTCTGTGGGCCAATATCCCTGTGTCCACTGGGCTGCATTCTTCCTGGAGTCTCTGGGAGGACTCCTTTCCCAGGCTTTTGTGGTTTCTGTGTGTCCTCATTTCTTGGCTCAGAGCCCTCTTTATTCTTTTTCAACAATTGTGCCTCTTCCAACCGTTCTCCCCTATTCACATTTCCCTTTGACTGAAGCTGGGAAAGATGGTGCATTTCTCAGCATAGTGGGTTTAAAGATGTGTTAGGCGGGGCTTGCATAGTTAATCCACAATATTTGAGCTTTATCTCTCCATCCCAAGGTCCTTATTAATCACATCTGTAAGGTCCCTTTTGAAATGTAAGGTAACTGTCACAGGCTCTGGGATTAGGCTGTGGGCATCTCTGGGGGTCCGTTATTCTGTTGACCACCTTGCTGTCCACATCACATTCTGTTCTTTTAGAAGTTTTGTCAGGAAGCAGGAAGCAGCTCCTGTCACTTCATGTGCCCAAGTTGGTCTTGCTCTCTGTTCATATCTACATTGTTGTGGTAGAAATAGATGTACAGACATTAATGGTCAAAGTCAGCTGAAAGGGAGGCAAAAGTCAGTCTTGTCACCCAGTGGGCTCTCCTCCACTGGGTCAGGGATATATGGTCACAACTTCCGGGAGAGAGGAAAACCCAGGGCACTAAGTGGAATGCTCACTGTGTCCCAACTCCTCCCTTTCAATCTCAGAGTTCCTGGCCCTCAGGATGGTGAGCGAAGATAGGCAGTGTGCTGGGTGGCTGGAAGTTTTCTACAACGGGACCTGGGGCAGTGTCTGCCGCAGCCCCATGGAAGACATCACCGTGTCCATGATCTGCAGACAGCTTGGCTGTGGGGACAGTGGAAGTCTCAACTCTTCTGTTGCTCTTAGAGAAGGTTCTAGACCCCACTGGGTAGATGGAATCCAGTGTCGGAAAACTGATACCTCTCTCTGGCAGTGTCCTTCTGATCCTTGGAATTACAACTCATGCTCTCCAAAGGAGGAAGCCTACATCTCATGTGCAGGTGACTTACTGTCTGTTTCTGTGTCACTCCCAACCATGTAGGATGTCATTAGTACGATTTCATATTTTCAGGTCTAATTGATGGGTTTTGGTTGAGTCTACAAAATGTAGGTTTATGTTTGTATTTGTCTCTGTGTCTGTTTGTTTCCTTTTGTTATGGGACGTGGAGTCTGGTAAACTACTAATTAGATAAAGTAATTTCAGCTGCTGAAAAGATGCAGCGACCCTCTCAGTCAAGTAAATGATGAAGGTTCTGTTGTGTCTTGTCATTTGACTGTGACAAAAAACCTATATATTCATGTATGGGAACAGCTGTCCCACAGCTGTCCCTGATGCAGAGCTTCCCATCATTGTTTCTGCAGGAAGAAGACCCAAGAGCTGTCCAGCTGCTGCCCCATGCACAGGTACGTCAGCCTGCCCTCTCTTGTGGCTCCCAGGGGCTCCTTCCTCCCACCAGGGCAGTCACAGGAGGGGCTGCTGCCTTTTCAGACAGAGAGAAGCTCCGGCTCAGGGGAGGAGACAGCGAGTGCTCAGGGCGGGTGGAGGTCTGGCACAGCGGCTCCTGGGGCACCGTGTGTGATGACTCCTGGAGCCTGGCAGAGGCCGAGGTGGTGTGTCAGCAGCTGGGCTGTGGCCAGGCCCTGGAAGCCGTGTGGGCTGCCACGTTTGGCCCTGGAAATGGGAGCATCTGGCTGGATGAGGTGCGGTGTGGGGGCCGAGAGTCTTCCCTGTGGGACTGTGCGGCAGAGCCCTGGGGGCAGAGTGACTGCAAGCACGAGGAGGATGCTGGTGTGAGGTGCTCTGGTGAGTAAGGGGCTCAGGGTCCACCCTGGGTAAGCTGGGGCATCGCGGGGGCAGTGGGCTGGGCTGGGAGTGGTGGGGAGTTTGTATTGAGACAGTGTCCGGGTGCTGGGGCTCTGATCTAGGGTGGGGGAGCTGGGAGGACTGGACACTGGTGTTGTGGAGACTGAAAGGTGATTTCAGGCTCAGGAGGGGAAAATGGGCTGCCCTGCATCTGGCCAATCACCCTGCTCCAATCTGCTGTTTTTCTCTTTAGGTGCAAGGAAAACATTGCCCCCAAATACAGCAGGTACTTTGGTCCATCCATGGGCGGGAGAGAATACTCAAATATTCTCAAATACTCAAACACTCCATGGGCTCTCTGACAGCTCAGGAGAGGAAGAGCCTGAGGAGCCCTCACTGGTGGGGAGGATCTGGGGCATTACTTTGGGGAGATCCTCTGCCTTGGTTCCCGGTGTCAGAAGGTTCTCATGCCCGGGATCGAAGTGAGTCTGGTTCCCATGGTGCAGATTATAAGGTTCTTGCACCTGCTTCTGTGTGTTGATCCTCATCACTGAGGCGCACGTCCCAGGACTGTTTGATGCCCTATCTCCTGAAGCCCAAGGAGAGGGGTTGAGCCGGGTCCTCAGAGGCTTTCTTGGCAGAGCATCTCCCTGACAATCCCCAGCTCTGCCTCAGCTGGAGTGGAGTTGACTCATCTCAGGACAAGACCTGGAGAACCCCAGTCACTGTCAGTGCATTTGTGTCTGAGGCTGAGACGCCATTGTCCGGAGCTCCCTGGAAAGGCTGGCACAGGGGGTTCTCTGTGCCTCTATGTGACCTTCACACCCACATGCCTTGTTCTCCTAGGGACCAGAACAACCTCAAATCCCCCCCCTGGCATTTTCTCCCTGCCTGGGGTCCTCTGCCTCATCCTGGGGGCCCTTCTCTTCCTGGTCCTCATCATCCTGGTGACTCAGCTGCTCAGATGGAGAGCAGAGCGCAGAGGTGGGCTGCAGGGGGAACTGGGATCCAGGGAGAGTGTGTGGAGGCAGGAGATGGGGCAGGTGTGAGGAGGGGAACCTGGGCCAGGTCTCTGTTCTGAGTTGTAGAACTCCATGTGCTCTGTGATAAGCTCTCAGGGCTGAGTATGCAGAGGTTCTTAGGACTGGGGTGTGAACTCTCATAAGCCATGGCCTCTCCTATGAGACCAGACAGAGTTGGGGCTGAGCTATGTATTCAGGTCAGACAGGGGAGAAGGTGCTGACACGGGGCATGGGGTGGGAGGTTAAGCCGAGGCCTTGGCAAGCCCCATGTGAGCACTGGGGAGATGAAGGTGGGCTGGCTGGACTGGGGTGTCTGGGGCAGCTTCTCTGACCTTCTAGGGGATCTCTCAGCCTTATCCAGCTATGAAGATGCTCTTGCTGAAGCTGTGTATGAGGAGCTCGATTATCTTGTGGCTCAGAAGGAGGGTCTTCTGGGCAGCCCAGGTGGGTGTCTCTGTCTGCCCTCCTGGGACCTTTGGTTGTCACCACCCACTGGCTGTGAGAGTCTTCTCAGTGTCTTCAGACCCACCATGTGCCCCACGCTTACAGAGGCAGCTCCTATAAAGTGGTAGGATGGCCTCTCAGAGCTCAAAAAGCCCCCAGGCTACACTGCAGGAGACAGGTCTGTCCCTTCCCAGCCTTAATACAGGTCCCGTGAGGGTGGGGAGGGTCATTCTTTGTGTTGTGTGATGTTTATCTCCACATTAGCTTTCCTGTCAGATAGTGAGGACAATGACTCCAGGTCTGCTCCAGGTAATAGAGGTGGACCCACCTCAGCTGGCCTTTGGGGAGGAGAGTTTCCCTCATGGAGATGAGATGCAAGGGGAACAGTCTTCATCTGATGGACCAGAGGCATCCCTTGTGTCTAGATGGGGTCCATCCTTCCCCTTTTCTGGCTATTCTGTGATGTCTCACACTGGGGCTGGGCTCTCTGTGTCCAGAATCAACAGGCACATAATATTTTTTAAAATAACATCTGGAAAGCACAATTTATCAAAATGGTTTAGTAATAGTTTAGTAACGCTCAGTGGTATGAGTTGCTTTGAGAAAGATGTGTAAAATCATGTTTTGGTTTATGGACACTTCAAACTGAAACATGATCTTAGAGGAAAAAAAATATCTTTTGAAACAAAGTGCCTCTATTTAGCGGCTCAGAAACTCTGGGTCAGAATGGATCTTAGTCATTTCCCAGACCAACCCACTTACTTTGGTTTCATCTGCCCTTGGAAGCCTCGGATCAGAGGACTGATGCCCCTGGTGAGGATTATGATGATGCTGAAGAGGTACCAGTGCTTGGGGTTCCTCCTGCTTCACAGGGGAGGGAAGAGGAAGTGCTCCTAGAGAAGGAAGATGGGATCAGGTCCTCTCAGACAGGTGAGTGGTGTTAGCTGATCTCCTGCAATCTTTTCTTTCTGTCCGGGAAAGGGTGAATTTGAGCTTCTCAATTCCCAGCTTCTCTAGAGTTTTGAATTTGGGTAATCTCATGTATTCGATGGCTCAGATGGTAAAGAATCTGCCTGCAGTGCAGGAAACCTTGGTTTGAACACCGGATGAGAAGATCCCCTGGAGAAGGGAATGGCAACCCACTCCAATATTCTTACCTGGAGAATCCCATCGACAGAGGAACTTGGTGGGCTGTAGTCCATAAGGTCACAAAGAGTTGGATATGACTGAGGAACACTTCACTTCTCAACCATATACTGTCTTTAATGGTGTCATACTCCTTGGGAGTGAGTAATCACTCTACTTTTGGCCTTTGTGTCTCCATACTACAACATAAATTATGTGATATGCTTGCATTAGAATTTACAGATTAGGGCATTTCCTGACAAAACAGTGGTTAGGACTGCACTTTCACTGCTGGGACCTGAGTTTAATCCCTGGTCAAGCAACAAAGATCCCACAAGCATTGCTCAGTGGCCAAAAGGAAAAGAAAATATAGATTAATTGAGTGGATGTATGATATCCAAAAATAGAACAAGTGTTTTGATAACACCTCTGTGCTGTCTTACTCATGAAAGGTAGCTAGAGATTTAAAAAAATGTACTGCAGTATTGAATTTGTGAGGCATTCTGATAATCTAAGATGAGCTCTGTTTATATGTCAGGACTAACATGTACAAATCTATGATACACAGTGGCCTTAACATTAAGCCAATTTTGTGGGTCATGGACTCAGAGTTTGAGGTCAGCTGAAGTCTAATTTGCTCCAGATGTTTCAGTAGCCGAGAGAAGACACTCATTCTCTGGAGAAAAATTTTCTCCCCATCTGAGGGCCCATGTGGTCCCTGGGGAGGGGCCTCTGTGGCTCTGTTATAGTATTTGTGGACATTTGGGAACAGTAGTCAAGTCAACTAAGAACAGAACTGGTTTGTAAGTGAGGAACTCAGGTTTTCCCTTCTCCACTCTCCCTCTCATTGTGATTTCACATCTGTCTGTTGTGAGAGGAGAACATTTAAATTCATTGTTATGATCCTTACCGTTCTTGGGCATCTCCTTGCTGATTGTGTAGCTTGGAGGCAGGTCTTCCCAGAGCTCCTGTGTTGGCACAGGTCTCCTGTGATGCAGGATTTCCACATGAATTGAGGCCCCAGAGACCACATGGACTGGATCTGAGAGGACAGCCAGGGTCCATCCTCACTGTAACTGATGCGGAATAGCCTGAGCCTCCTGCCCACACCTGGGTCCCAGGGATGCTTTGTCATCACCACATGCTTAACTCGCTTCCACCACACTGTCTGGTCCCCTTGTCTCAGTTCGAATCATATTTCTCTTTCCTCTTTCAGACTCTTTTCTAAACATCTCTAGAGAGGACGCTAACCCTGGGGAAGGAGAAGAGAGCCCCTGGCTGCTCCAGGGGGAGAAAGGGGACCCTGGGTATGATGATGTTGAACTCAGTGTCCCGGGAACATCCTCAGTGACTTTCGGGTGATGTTGTATTAAATATGAGATGAAGCCTCAGATATTCTAATTGCCCGTATTTCAATACAGTAATGCTGACCTGTAATTGTGTTACATGAAAATTGCTCAAAATGAAATATTCTGAATAAAGTGACTTTTTTGCTTTGTTGGTAATTTAGCAAGTTCCGTGTCAGATGCTTTTAGATGATTGATCCTCAAACATCATTTTCCTCAAAGGAAATACACGATGAGTGCACTGCCCTGTTTTCTCACATCCTTCAAAGGCTAATGAGGTCATGACTTTGCCTGGATCACAAATTCTCCATGTCACTCTTACTTAGAAAAAGAGTCTAAACTAAGTCCACATTCACACCCTCCTTCCTAGCAAGATGAACTTCTCAACAAAAAACTATAGTCAGAACCTGAAAGTAGTGTTATTTTATTTGGTGGGAATGTTTAGGACTCCAGGCCTTGGAGACAGCATCTCAGTAATTCTGAGTAAACTGCTCCAAAAAGGCAGGAGGGGAAAGCAGGCTATACATGAGTTTGCAACAAAGGGAGCAGGCAGTCTGAAGATCAAAGATCAGGTACCAAGTTAAGGAATGTAGCGTTCTATGTATGGGAAGATGCAAGCCTCTGGACTCATTGAATGCAATTCTTTCATATGCAGCTCAGCTATCTGGGGCCAACCCTGTTTCCTTGTTCACCTTAAGGAGTGAGTGGCAGATGGCTGCTTCTTGCATTCCCCAGCTCCTCAGCAGTCACCATGGGGGGTGGCAGCATCCCCTGGATCAAAGTTTTGGGAGCCCTCACTTACATTTGGAGGCCAGAAATCATTGATGGCTGTGACATTTCTTGTTTATTGATATGGCAAGAAATGTTTTTTCCATTCTTTCCTCTCCATCACTTCGTACTATTTCTTCAGGATGCTGCTATTTCTTGTCTCTCCAGTTATCTCTCCTTCTAAGTGAATTATATCAGCCTACATATCTCTTCAAGTTGATGGGAGGCATATTGGTGCTCACCCATACCCTGAATCCAGGTTGGACAAGAGGGCAAGAAAGACCTAACCAGATGGTATCTAGAAGAAGTGATGTAGACATCATGATCAGGAAGATTTAGCTACTTGTTTCAAAGATGTGGATGGAGGAGTCTGATATGATTAAACTCTAAAAGGAAGAATTTCAGACTAATGGGCTTCTCTGAAAATATGCTGTTTCAAGATGGCCTTAATCTGGCTACTACTGAAAATATAAACATGATCCTGCTGTGATTCCTCAGGGTAGAAAGAGCTGTCATGCAAGAGTGCCTAAGTAAAGATTACATTTACCCACCCAACCAACCCCCCATTCCATTGTGGACATGTGGAGAAGCTGCTGTTCTAACATAAGACCTGAGAGTGGTGGCCTGGATGTGAGCTGAACCCACCCAATTACTTCGTTGATGGCTTGCATAGAATCCAGGGCTCTGACATACACCCATGCCGTCAGTGCTCATAGTTCTAGGCTGTGCCTGGGGATGGGTAGATGCTCAGGACTTCTCCCAGTGCAGCTCACATGGCCATTCACCATTGAGAATTGATGAAATAAATGACATTTCATGAAAGAAATAAATGATATCTGTTAGGTAGTTAGAATAGGACAAAAAAGTCCAGAATCAGTTCAGTTCAGTTCAGTTGCTCAGTCGTGTCCGACTCTTTGTGTCCCCATGAACCGCAGCATGCCAGGCCTCCCTGTCTATCACCAACTCCCAGAGTCCACCCAAACCCATGTCCATTGTGTCATTGATGCCATCCAGCCATCTCATCCTCAGTTGTTCCCTTCTCCTGCCCTCAAACTTTCCCAGCATCATGTTCTTTTCAAATGAATCAGCTCTCCCCATCAGCTGGCCAAAGTATTGGAGTTTCAGCTTCAACATCAGTCCCTCCAATGAACACCCAGGACTGATCTCCTTTAGGATGGACTGGTTGGATCTCCTTGCAGTCCAAGTGACTCTCAAGAGTCTTCTCCAATGCCACAGTTTGAAAGCATAAATTATTCTGTTCTCAGCTTTCTTTATAGTCCAACTCTCACATTCATACATGACTACCGGAAAAACCAAGCCTTGATTAGACGAACCTTTGTTGGCAAAGTAATGTCTCTGCTTTTTAATATGCTGTCTGGGTTGGTCATAACTTTCCTTCCAAGGAGCAAGCATCTTTTAATTTCATGGCTGCAATCACCATCTGCAGTGATTTTGGAGCCCAGAAAATAAAGTCATCCACCGTTTCCACCATTTCCACCGTTACCCTATCTATTTGCCATGAAGTAATGGGACCAGATGCAATGATCTTTGTTTTCTGAATGTTAAGCTTTAAGCCAACTTTTTCACTCTCTTCTTTCACTTTCATCAAGAGGCTCTTTAGTTCCTCTTCACTTTCTGACATAAGGGCGGTGTCATCTCCATATCTGAGGTTATTGGTATTTCTCCCAGCAATCTTGATCCAGCTTGTGGTTCATCCAGTCCAGCGTATCTCATGATGTACTCTGCATATAAGTTAAATAAGCAGTTCCTATTTGGAACCAGTCTGTTGTTCCATCTCCAGTTCTAACTGTGGCTTTCTGAGCTGGAATATAGGTTTCTCAAGAGGCAGGTCCGGTGGTCTGGTATTCCCATCTTTGAGAATTTTCCACAGTTTATTGTGATCCACATAGTCAAAGGCTTTGGCATAGTCAATAAAGCAGAAATAGATGTTTTTTTCTGGAACTCTCTTGCTTTTTCAATGATCCAGCAGACGTTGGCAATTTGATCTCTGGTTCTTCTGCCTTTTCTAAAACCAGCTTGAACACCTGGAAGTTTATAGTTCACATATTGCTGAATTCTGGCTTGGAGAATTTTGAGCATTACTTTACTAGCATGTGAGATGAATGCAATTGTGTGGTAGTTTGAGCATTCTTTGGCATTACCTTTCTTTGGGATTGGAATGAAAATTGACGTTTTCCAGTCATAAGGCCACTGCTGAGTTTTTCAAATTTGCTGACATATCAAGTGCAGCACTTTCACACCATCATCTTTTAGAATTTGAATTAGCTCAACTGGAATTCCATTACTTCCACTAGTTTTGTTCATAGTGATGCTTCCTAAGGCCCACCTGACTTCACATTCCAGGGTGTCTGGCTCTAGGTGAGTGAGAATGATCACATCTTTGTGATTATCTGGGTAATGAAGATCTTTATTTGTACAATTCTGCTGTGTATTCTTTCCACTTCTTGATATTTTCTGCTTCTGTTAGGTCCATACAATTTCTATCCTTTATTGACCCCATCTTTGCATGAAATGTTCCTTTGGTATCTCTAATTTTCTTGAAGAGATCTCCAGTCTTTCCCATTCTGTTGTTTTCCTCTAATTGTTTGCACTGATTCCTGAGGAAGGCTTTCTTATCTCTCTTTGTTATTCTTTGGAACTCTATATTCAAATGGGTATATCTTTCAATTTCTCCCTTGTTTTTTGCTTCTCTTCTTTTCACAGCTATTTGTAAGGCCTCCTCAGACTGCCATTTTGCTTTTTTGCATTTCTGTTTCTTGGGGACGGTCTTGTTCCCTGTCTCCTGTACAATGTCATGAACCTCCATCCATAGTTCATCTCGCACTCTATCTATCAGATCTAGTCCCTTAAACCTATTTCTCACTTCTATTGTATAATCATAAAGGATTTGATTTAGGTCATACCTGAATGGTCTAGTGGTTTTCCCTACTTTCTTCAATCAGAAGAGGGTGTTTGCTATGATCAGTGCTTTCTCTTGGCAGAACTTTGTTAGCATTTACCCTGCTTCATTCTGTACTCCAAAGCCAGATTTGCCTATTACTCCAGGTGTTTCTTGACTTCCTACTTTTGCATTCCAGTCCCCTATAATGAAAAGGACATCTTTTTGGGGTATTAATTTTAACAAGTCTTGTAGGTCTTCATAGAACCATTCAATTATAGCTTCTTCAGCATTACTGGTCTGGGCTTAGACTTGGATTACTGTGATATTGAATGGTTTGCCTTGGAAATGAACAGAGATCATTCTGTCGTTTTTGAGATTGCACCCAAGTACTGCATTTCAGACTCTTTTGTTGACTATGACTATGATGTCCAGAATGGCAGTGGCTAAGACAAGTAAAGGAAAAGCCCATGAAAATAGAAAAAAAGGAAAGCCTGAGGACCAGACTGAAGACCTCAGGTAAAACAAACAGCACTCCTGGCTAGCCCAATTTACACAGGGCAGGCCCAGGGAAAGGAGGAAAAAACACCTAAAAAGAGGAGCCAAAGGGCTCTCTCCTTCTCTGTCTCTCTGCCTTTCTGCCTCCTTACCTGTCTCCCTCTCTCCCTCTCTGCCTCTCTCCCTCTCTCCCATGCTCTCCTGCGCTCTCCTGCTTTCTCTTCTGCTTTCTCCTGGTCACTCTCTCTCTCTTCTCTTCACATCTTTTGGGTTGGTATGCCTTCATGCCTCGAGGATGTATTTTCCTTTATTTTCTAAATAAAACTGAGCTGTGACACGGAGCTATAACCCTGATCTGTCTGAGAGTTGTAACATAGTCTGTCTGAGGGCTGGTCTGTTGCTTCAAATTTTTGTTGTGATGAGACTGAACTGAGGAAATTACACACTAATGGCAATCCACTCCAGCACTCTTGCCTGGAAAATCTCATGGACAGAGGAGCCTGATAGGCTACAGTCCACGGGGTTGCAAAGAGTCGGACACAACTGAGCAACTTCACTTTCACTCACTTTCCAACATCTATGGTGCTGTGACTTGGATTTAACCTGGCTGAAACAACCTCAGCATGGACCCCACAAGGAGGAGGGAGGCTAAGCACAGCAGGAGCCCAACTTGGTGAAAGCTTCCATGGTGGAAGTGGAACGCGAAGAAAACCCAGCACAGTGGAAGTGACAAGAAGCCCAGCATGCTGGAAACCAGGACAGTGAAAAACGAACTCAGCAGAAAGCTCACATGGCTCAGTCTCAGATTCCAGAAGACCTTCGGTTAAGGTAGAAGGTCTTCACTTCTATGGCTGGAGGGACATATGCCTAACAAAATCTTAATTCCTTCACAATCTCTCGTTTCTTGTTTCCTTGAACCCCCTGGGAGCAGGCGAGTGGCAGTGGGCACAACTGAAGGACTCTGGAGAGGCTACTCCTTAGTATGTCCCAAAGGCTTCACTATCGGCTGAGCCCCAGTAGCTGTTACTCAAGCTGATGGAGGCTCTTCTATCCTTAATCTTTTTTGTCTCAAGGGTCAGGCCAATGAAATCTATGAGCACAGGTCAGGTATTTAGCAGATTTTCCAGAAGCTATGAAGGGGATTCCTTGGCACATTTTTCCCACTGCTTTTTTCTCCTGTCCTTTAGCTCCTCTCTCCCAGGACTTGAGCCCAGACAAAACCCATGACACCTGGCTTCAGGACCTAATGAAGCTCAGGCTCTAATGTCTCATTGCAAAAATTCAGTTAGAGACACAGCAACCGATAAGAGGTGGATTTATTAGAGTTCAGACAGAAGCACACTCTGCAAGGTGTGGGCCATTGCAGAGGGCAAGGGCTTCTGCCATGGAATGTGGTCTGGCTAGGTCTTGCAAGCTGGGTGAATTCATAGATCATCCCAACCATTGGGGAACCACCCACTCCTCCATCCTTTGACAGTGCCTTGGAGCTGTCCTGCCACCTCTGGGTATGTCATTTAGCTTACAGATTGGGGATTAAGATTTACTTGAATTTGGCTTGTCATCTTGGACCCAACTGCTTTTAATCAGTTTATGTTATGCCTTTGTGCTATGTTATTCTTTCAAAAGTTGTGCCCTGCCCCCTCCCGTCTTGTTTCATGCTCTTTTCCTGAGCTCCGTCCAGGCCTACAATGTTGCTTCTACAATCCTTTGGAGGGACAACCAGAAAATAGCTGGCTTTTGGAAGGAAAATACTGTATAATACCCAGTCCCTTAGATATTCAGGCCTTCATCTTCCATGTTTCCTACAACATGTGCAACTTCAGCATCTCTCAGTGAACCTGCTAGGGTGGGAGACAGGCAAACAATGCCTGCTAGAAGTCCATCTATTGGCATCCCTTCAAAGGCAATTGGGCTTCCAGGGATAATGTTTGCCACCTTGGGCATTGGCCCTGTAGGCCGTTTGGGCCCAAACCCTTACCACCGTTCTCCTAAAGTTACAAACATATCCCTGGATCAAATCTCCACTCCACTTTTATGGAACATCTGCTCTGTTGCCTCTTACCAATTTGTTCTTAAGCCAGTTACTAACTCCTACAACCAGGACCCTGCCTCCTTGTAGGCAACATTGCCCCACCCAGCCTGTTATTAAAATACTTTAATGCCCCTAACAGGTCCAGATAACCCTCTCCTTTGTCATTACTTCTGTTATTACTTAAAGTGGGTCTATGACAATGAAATGTTTACCATTGGAGACACCCTAACCTGCTCTTATGGAGGACTAAGGGAGGAAATCAGTGACTTACAATCCCTTAGAGCTGTAAGAGGATAAGGTTCCCAGTCTCAGGGCACAGGCTTGGATAGCTTTACATCATGATATCTATTCCCCTCTGCAGTGAACAAACTGGCAATGAGTTAAAATTACAACCCCTAAATCAAACCCAGCACTGGTCATGCTGGAGACCTTGGGGGTGCCCAACTCCAGCCTGAGGGGTCTCAGGAGGTCAGTCTGCCTTGACCTGCCTAGGGATCTGATCTTTGAAAGGTTGTCATGCCTCAACCTGCTCAGGGATCTGCCAGTCCAAGGATCCCAGTAGGTCATCACGCCTTGACCTGCAGGGACCCAATTCTAGGGAGGCCGACCTGCCTCGACCTGCCAAGGGATTCAAGCTGCAGGAGGCTGTCATGCCTCAGCTTGCCTGAAGATCTGCACACTGACATGGGGACTCCTAGTTCTCAGGTTGCAACAGTACTGGGTAGGATAAGTCTCACATCTTAGGAAGACTCATCCCTAAGGAAGTTCATCCATGGAAATAGTTGAATCATGGAAATGGAAGGAAGCCTATTACTTGTGGAACTGTGCCCAGTCTCAGCTATAACTCAGGAACCCAATGAGAACCCCATTGCATTTTTGGAAAGGCTAAAAGAGGCTCTCCAAAAGTTTACCAATTTTTACTTAGACTTTTATGAGGGACAGGTGATTTTAAAGGAAAATTCCTGTCCCAATGCACATCAGACATCAGAATAAAGTTACAACAATACAGCAGCAGGATTCTGCTGCCTCTATAGATGAGATGGTCCAGACAGCCACCAATACCTTTTATAACAGAGAACAGGAGAGGGAGGCCAAGGCCCAGGAGAGGGAGAAAAGGGAAGAGACAAGCCATGCCCAGATGCTGGCTGCCCTCCAGGGAAGCCCTATGGCAAACCCTGAGTCCTTGAAGGACAAGGAAGGAGGCAAATGCCTAATCTGTAGACAGGCAGGGCATTGGACCAAAGAGTGTCCAAACCGTGACAAGTCTCCTAAACTGACTTGCTACAAATGCCATCAACTAGGACATTGGGCGGCACTCTGCCCTCAGGACCCAAGAGCCTCAAGGTCAAGTGCCAAGCCTTCCTTAGCAGTGGTTCAATAGGACTGAAATGGCCCACTCCAGCCAGCCAACTCATCACAGATAATCATCACGGGGCTGGAGCCAAGGATGCAACTGGATGTGGCAGGTAGGTCTGAGATTTCTTGGTTGATAAAGGGACTACCTACTCTGTCCTGACCTCCTACTCTAGAGCCTTCTCCTCCCAAGCCTATACCACTTTGGGTGCTACAGGACAAACAATTACAAAAGATTCACCTGAGCACTTTGTTGCTAGGATGGACAAATATTTTCCTACCAGTTTCTAGTGGTCCCTGACTGTCCTCCTCCCTTATTGGGAAGAAATGTCTCCGTGCCTTTGAAATCTTGCAGCTATTGCAGTTCTGATAGAAGATGCTTTAAAATTCTCTTTTGGGGGCAAACTAACTATTTTTTACCAGCCACCAAGTGAAACAACTCCTAAGTAGGAGAGGCCATTTATGGATGTCTGATCAAAGAATCCTCAGATATCAAGTAGTGCTGATGGAAAATCCAAACCTGACTATATCCTCTTGTGAGGTTTTTAACCCAGCCACCCTCTTGCCTACCCCCAAGGGCTCTCTCCCCTTTCACTCTTGCCTAGAAACCTTGAACCACTGGACAAAACCCCAAGAGGGATTTTCAGAAGATCCTCTGACCAATCCTGAGGAAATCTGGTACACTGATGGAAGTAGCTTCATCTAGGAAAAAGAAGAGCTGGATATGCAGTAGTCTCCAATATTGAGACCATAGAGGCTAAACCTTTGCCATCATGTCAGAAAGCTGCAACATGCACTGCCAGCTCAACAAAGATATATAAAATTACAGCTGACCACGGAAAATATCACTTACCCTTAGATGGACACCACTATAAGGACTCTGAGGCCTGAGACTACAAGAGCAGGAGGCACAATGCCCCTCACCATCCCAGTTCAGCAGGAAGTAGCCAGAAAGACCTCAAAGCCCCTATTCCTAAAGAATTGGGCCTCCCATCTCTTGGGGGGTGGGGAATGTTAGGTAGTTAGAATGGAACAAAGGAGTCCAGAATGGCGGTGGCTAAAAGACAAGTAAGGGAAAAGCCCATGAAAATAGAACAAAGGAAGGTCCGAGGACCAGACTGAGGACTTCAGGTAGAACAAACAGCATTCCTGGCTAGCCCAGTTTACATAGGGCAGGCCAAAGGGAAGAGAAAAAAAAAAAAAAACACAAAAAGAGGAGCCAAAGGGCCTGGGGCCTCTCTGCCTATCTGCCTCTCTGCCTCTGTCCCTCTGTCCCTCACTTCCTCTCTGCCTGTCTGCCTGTCTGCCTCTCTCCCTCTCTCCCATGCTTTCCCACTCTGTCTCTCTCTTCTCTTCACATCTTTTGGGTCGGCATGCCTTCATGCCTTGAGGAGGTATTTTTCTTTATTTTCTAAACAAAACTGAGCTGTAACACAGAGCTGTAACACTGATCTGCCCTAGAGCTGTGACACAGTCTGGCCGAGGGCTGGTCTGTCACTTCAAATTTTTGTTGTGATGAGACAGAATTGAGGAAATTGCACATTCCCCTAACATATCCAACAAGAAATCCAGTGAACTCTAAGAAAACACAAATATGCTATTAAACAAATTCAGGAAGAGACTATGTGAACAAAATGAGATTTAAAAGAATTACTTTCAAATTTATATTTAAAAAATTACTTATTATCATTATTATTGTTCTTTTTAATTTTTGGTTGCACTTGGTCTTTGATGCTGCCACCAGCTTTCTCTAGTTGTGGCAAGCAGGGGCTACTCTTCCTTGTGGCTTCTCTATACAGTGGCTTCTCTTGTTGCAAAGCACAGGTTCTAGACAAGCAGGTTTCAGTAGTTTCAGAATGCGAGCTCATATTTGTGGCTCAAAAGTCTTAGAGCATGGATTCAGTATTTGTTGTGCACAGGCTGAGTTACTCTGTAGAATAAATTCAGGTTTTATTTTTTTTCTTTACAGAGATAGAAATCATAAAAAAGAAAGCAAACAGGGAGTTTACTGATGGTTTAGTGGTTAGGATTCTATGTGTTTACTGCTGTGTCTGGGTTCAGTCCTGGTCAGGGAACCGAGATCCCTTAAGCTGTGCAGAGAGGCAAAGGAAAAAAAAAAGAAGAAGAAGAAGAACCAAGCAGAAAAAGTGAACCAAACAAAAATTCTGTTGCTTAAGATTACAGTGAATGAAATGCAACAAAATAAAAAATGCTACAGAGAGCATAAGCAACAGCAGAAGACTCTATAGGGCTGAAGACAAGACAATTGAATTACCCAGCCAGGGGACAAAGAAGAAAAAAGAACAAAAAAGCGTGAAAGAACCTGTGTGAACAATGGGATAACATTCACAGGAACAACATTATTGGAGTCCCAGAAGCAGAAAAGAGGGAAAAAGGGACAGAGACTGTACTTAAAGAAATAATACCTAAGATGACGGAGGAATAGGATGGGGAGACCACTTTATCCCCCACAAATTCATCAAAAGAATATTTAAACACTGAGTAAATTCCACCAAACAACTTCTGAATGCCAGCAGAGGACATCAGGCACCCAGAAAAGCAGCCCATTGTCTTTGAAAGGAGGTAGGAAAAAATATAAAAGACAAACAGACAAAAGAGGTAGGGATGGAGCTCCATTCTGGGGAGGGAGTCTTAAAAAGAGAGAAGTTTCCAAACACCAGGAAACACTCTCACTGCTGAGTCTGTGGTGAGTCCTGGAACCACAGAGGGCAACATAACTGGGAGGAAAAATAAATAAATAATGAAAACCCACAGATTATGTGCCCAGTGGCAACTCCCCTAGCGGAGAAGCAGCGCAGATGCCTGCACCCGCCACTAGCAAGTGGGGGCTGGGCAGGGAGGCGCGGGCTGCATTGCTTAGAATAAGGACCAAGGCTGAATGCCCCGAGGGCAATTTGAGGAAACTAACTAGGGCTAGCAAACCAGACTGTGGGATAGCTACCACGTGAAAAGCTCTAACCTAAGACACTGCCAGGCCCACTCACAGAACAAAGGACTGACTAGAGCTACATGAAAAGCCCTAACCTAAGACACCATCAGGCCCACTCACAGAACAAAAGACTAAACAGAGCTAGCTGGCTGCAGACCATCCCCCTCAGGTGACAGGCAGCCAGAGCCAGAAGGGGGCAATCACAGCCCCAGAGAGATTATCTACCAAGCTGCAAGCATGCTTCTTTGCTAACTAAGACTTCTTGGGGTTCTGGACGGTCAACATCCGCCTGAGAAGGTGCACTGGTTGTACACCCAGAAAACTGAGCAGCAGGCGTGGGGGAGGTGATAAGTCGCAGCAACCACGCTCGCCAAACACCTCATCACCTGAGCTGCTCGGACCAGGGAAGGGCACAAAAAGCAGGCCCAACCGAGTCTGCACCTCTGAGGACTACCTGAGTGCCTGAACCTGAGCAACTTAGACCTGGGAAGTGCATGCAGCCCAGGGCTGGCCTCGGATGGTTCCCAGTGGAGCAACCTAGAGTCTGAGCAGTGTGGGCAGGGAGGGCACAAGCGCCATGAGCGGAGGCAGGCCCAGTGTGGCTGAGACACCTGAGCACATGCCAGAGTTATTTGTTTGCACTGTTCCTCCCTCCTCACAGCACGACTGAACAAGTGAGCCTAAAAATGTGTCCACTATGGCCCCCTTGTGTCAGGGCAGAAATCAGACACTGAAGAGACCAGCAAACAGAAAAAGCTAAAACAGAGGGAACCGCCTTGGAAGTGACAGGTGCAATAGATTAAAACCCTGTCATTAGTACCAACTACATAAGAAGGGGCCTATAGATCTTGAGAAATATAAGCCAGACCAAGGATCTATCCGAAAATGAACTGACCCTACACTGCCACAGCAACACCAGAGAAAGTCTTAGATATATTTTTTTACTATTTTTACTATCATTCTTTCTTTTTTTTTTTTTTTTTTACTTTTAAGTCCTCTATTACTCCTTTCAGAGAAGGCAATGGCAATCCACTCCAGTACTCTAGCCTGGAAAATCCCATGGACGAAGAAGCCTGGTAGGCTGCAGTCCATAGGGTTGCTAAGAGTCAGGCACAACTGAGTGACTTCACTTTCACTTCTCACTTTCATGCATTGAAGAAGGAAATGGCAACCCACTCCAGTATTCTAGCCTGGAGAACCCCAGGGACAGAGGAGCCTAGTGGGCTGCCGTCTATGGGGCCACACAGAGTTGGACACGACTGAAGCGACTTAGCAGCAGTAGCAGCAGCAGCATTACTCCTTTAATTTTCATTTTTATAACCTACTATTACTTTGAAAAAAAGAGACCCTATTTTTTAAAGTAAACTTCATATATATATATATTATAATTTTTGTGACTTTTTTTCTTTTCTTTAATATTGTATTTTTGGAAATCTAATCTCTACTCTAGATTTTTAATCTTTGCTTTTTGGTATTTGTTATCAATTTTGTACCTTTAAGAACCCAATCTTCAGTACCCATTTTTACTTGGGAGCGATATTACTGGCTTGACTGCTCTCTCCCACTTTGGACTCTCCTTTTTCTTCACCAGGTCTCCTCTATCTCCTCCCTCCCCCTTCTCTTCTCTACCCAACTCTATGAATTTCTTTGTGTGTTATGGACCATGGAGAACACTTAGGGAACTGATCACTGGCTGTATCTGCCTCTCTCCTTTTGATTCTCTCCTTTATTCTCCTGGCCACCTCTGCTTCCTTCCTCCCTCTTCTCTTCTCTGTATAACTCCGTGAACATCTCTGAGCAGTCCAGACTGTGGAGCACACACAAGGAAGTGATTGCTGGATAGCTTGCTCTCTCCTCTTGATTCCACTTCATCTCATTTGGGTCACCTCTAACTCCCTCCTCCCTCTTCTCTTCTCCATGTAACTCTGTGAACTCTCTGGGTGTCCCTCACTGTGGAGAAACTTTTCATCTTTAACCTAGATGTTTTATCAATGGTGCTGTATAGATGGAGAAGTCTTGAGACTACTGTAAAAATAAAACTGAAAACCAGAAGCAGCAGTCTTAAGTCCAAATCCTGAGAACACCAGATAACTCCTGACTCCAGGGAACATTAATTGATAGGAGCTCATCAAATGCCTCCATACCTATACTGAAACCAAGCACCACCCAAGGACCAACAAGTTCCAGAGCAAGACATATGCAAATTCTCCAGCAACACAGGAACACATCCCTGAGCTTCAATATACAGTCTGCCAAAAGTTACTCCAAACCCAGTGACATGTCATAACTCATTACTGGATACTTCATTGCACTTCAGAGAGAAGAAATCCAGCTCCACCCATCAGAACACCGACACAAGGTTCCCTAACCAGGAAACCTTGACAAGCTACTGATACAACCCCACTCACAGCGAAGAAACTCCACAATAAAGAGAACTCCACAAACTGCCAGAATACAGAAAGGACACCCCAAACACAGCAATATAAACAAGATGAAGAGACAGAGGAATACTCAGCAGGTAAAGGAACAGGATAAATGCCCACCAAACTAAACCAAACAGGAATAGGTAGGGAATCTACCTGATAAAGAATTCTGAATAATGATAGTGAAAATGATCCAAAATCTTGAAATCAAAATGGAATCACAAATAAATAGCCTGGAGACAAGGATTGAGAAGATGCAAGAAAGGCTTAAGAAGGACCTAGAAGAAAGAAAAAAAAAAGAGTTAATATATAATGAAAAATGCAATAAATGAGAACAAAAACACTCCAGAGGGAACAAAGAGTAGAATAACGGAGGCAGAAGATAGTATTCGTGAGGTAGAAGATAGAATGGCAGAAATAAATGAATCAGAGAGGAAAAAAAAGAAACGAATTAAAAGAAATGAGGACAATCTCAGAGACCTCCAGGACAATATTAAATGCCCCAACATTCTAATTACAGGAGTCCCAGAAGAAGACAAAAAGAAAGACCATGAGAAAATACTTGAGATAATAGTTGAAAACTTCCCTAAAATGAGGAAGGAAATTATCACCCAAGTCCAAGAAACCCAGAGAGTCCCAAACAGGATAAACCCAAGGCGAAACACCCCAAGACACATACTAATCAAATTAACAAAGATCAAACACAAAGAACAAATACTAAAAGCAGCAAGGGAAAAACAACAATAACACACAAGGGGATTCTCATAAGGATAACAGCTGATCTTTCAATAGAAACTCTTCAGGCCAGGAGGGAATGGCAGGACATACTTAGAGTGATGAAAGAAAATAATCTACAGTCCAGATTACTGTACCCAGCAAAGATCTCATTCAAATATGAAGGAGAAATCAAAAGCTTCACAGACAAGCAAAAGCTGAAAGAATTCAGCACCACCAAACCAGCTCTCCAACAAATGCTAAAGGATCTTCTCTAGACAGGAAACCTAAAAAGGGTGCATAAACTCAAACCCCCAAAAATAAAGGAAATGGCAATGGGATCATCAGTTCAGTTCAGTCGTTCAGTCATGTCTGACTTTTTGCGACCCCATGAATCACAGTACACCAGGCCTCCCTGTCCATCACCAACTCCCGAAGTTTACCCAAACTTATGTCCATTGAGTCGGTGATGCCATACAGCCATTTCATCCTCTGTCATCCCCTTCTCCTCCTGCCACCAATCCCTCCCAGTATCAGGGTCTTACCCAATGAGTCAACACTTCCCATGAGGTGGCCAATGAATTGGAGTTACAGCCTCAGCATCAGTCCTTCCAATGAACACCCAGGACTGATCTCCTTTAGAATGGACTGGTTGGATCTCCTTGCAGTCCAAGGGACTTGCAAGAGTCTTCTCCAACACCACAGTTCAAAAGCATCAATTTGTTGGCGCTAACCTTTCTTCACAGTCCAACTCTCACATCCATACATGATCAGTGGAAAAACCATAGCCTTGACTAGACAGAACTTTGTTGGCAAAATAATATCTCTGCTTTTGAAAATGCTATCTAGTTTGGTCATAACTTTCCTTCCAAGGAGTAAGTGTCTTTTAATTTCATGGCTGAAATCACCATCTGTAGTGATTTTGGAGCCCCCCCCCCAAAAAAAAAGTCTGACACTGTTTCCACTGTTTCCCCATCTATTTCCCATGAAGTGATGGGACCGGCTGCCATGATCTTCGTTTTGTGAATGTTAAGCTTTAAGCCAACTTTTTCACTCTCCTCTTTCACTTTCATCAAAAGGCTTTTTAGCTCCTCTTCAATTTCTGCCGTAAGGGTGGTGTCATCTGCATATTTGACGTTATTGGTATTTCTCCCGGCAACCTTGATTCCAGCTTGTGCTTCTTCCAGCCCAGCATTTCTCATGATGTACTCTGCATATAAGTTACATAAGCAGGGTGACAATTTACAGCCTTGACATACTCCTTTTCCTATTTGGAACCAGTCTGTTGTTCCATGTCCAGTTCTAACTGCTGCTTCCTGACCTGCATATAGGTTTCTCAAGAGGCAGGTCAGGTGGTCTGGTATTCTCATCTCTTTCAGAATTTTCCATAGTTTATTGTGATTCACACAGTCAAAGGCTTTGGCATAGTCAATAATGCAAAAATCGATGTTTTCATGGAACTCTCTCAGTGGATGTGGACAATTTGATCTCTGGTTTCTCCGCCTTTTCTAAAACCAGCTTGAATATCTGGAAGTTCATGGTTCACATACTGCTGAAGCCTGGGTTGGAGAATTTTGAGCATTACTTTACTAGCATGTGAGAAGAGTGCAATTGTGTGGTAGTTTGAGCATTCTTTGGCATTGCCCTTCTTTGGGATTGGAATGAAAACTGACCTTTTCCAGTCCTGTAGCCACTGCTAAGTTTTCCAAATTTGCTGGCATACTGAGTGCAGCACTTTCATAGCATCATCTTTCAGGATTTGAAACAGCTCAGCTGGAATTCCAACATCTCCACTAGCTTTGTTCATAGGGATGCTTTCTAAGGCCCACTTGACTTCACATTCCAGGATGTCTGGCTCTAGGTGAGTGATCACACCATCATGATTATCTGGATCATGAAGATTTTTCTGTACAGTTCTTCTGTGTATTCTTGCCACCTCTTCTCAATATCTTCTGCTTCTGTTAAGTCCATACCATTTCTGTCCTTTATCGAGCCCATCTTTGCATGAAATGTTCCCTTGGTATTTCTAATTTTCTTGAAGAGATCTCTAGTCTTTCCCACTCTGTTGTTTTCCTCTATTTCTTTGCATTCATTGCTGAGGAAGGCTTTCTTATCTCTTTGGAACTCTGCATTCAGATGCTCATATCTTTCCTTTTCTCCTTTGCTTTTTGCTTCTCTTCTTTTCACAGCTATTTGTAAGGCCTCCCCAGACAGCCATTTTGCTTTTTTGCATTTCTTTTCCATGGGGATGGTCTTGATCCCTGTCTCCTGTACAATGTCACGAACCTCATTCCATAGTTCATCAGGCACTCTATCTATCAGATCTAGGCCCTTAAATCTATTTCTCACTTCCACTGTATAATCATAAGGGATTTGATTTAGGTCATACCTGAATGGTCTAGTGGTTTTCCCTACTTTCTTCAATTTAAGTCTGAATTTGTCAATAAGGAGTTCATGATCTGAGCCACAGCCAGCTCCTGGTCTTGTTTTTGCTGACTGTATAGAGCTTCTCCATCTTTGGCTGCAAAGAATATAATCAATCTGATTTCAGTGTTGACCATCTGGTGATGTCCATGTGTAGAGTCTTCTCTTGTGTTGTTGGAAGAGGGTGTTTGCTATGACCAGTGTGTTCTCTTGGCAAAACTCTATTAGCCTTTGCCTTGCTTCATTCTGTACCCCAAGGCCAAATTTGCTTGTTACTCCAGGTGTTTCTTGATTTCCTACTTTTGCATTCCAGTCCCCTGTAATGAAAAGGACATCTTTTTTGGGTGTTAGTTCTAAAAGGTCTTGTAGGTCTTCATAGAACCGTTAAACTTCAGCTTCTTTGGTGTTACTGGTTGGAGCATAGGGTTGGATTACTGTGATATTGAATGGTTTGCCTTGGAAATGAACAGAGATCATTCTGTCATTTTTGAGATTGCATCCAAGTACTGCATTTTGGACTCTTTTGTTGACCATGATGACTACTCCATTTCTTCTAAAGGATTCTTGCCCACAGTAGTAAATATAATGGTCATCTGAGTTAAATTCACCCATTCCAGTCCATTTTAGTTCGCTGATTCCTAGAATGTTGATGTTCACTCTTGCCATCTTTTGTTTGACCACTTGCAATTTGCATTGATTCATGGACCTAACATTCCAGGTTCTTCTGCAATATCGCTCTTTACAGTATTGGACCTTGCTTCTATCCCCAGTTACATCCACAGCTGGGTATTGTTTTTGCTTTGGCTCCATCCCTTCATTCTTTCTGGAGTTATTTCTCCACTGATCTCCAGTAGCATATTGGGCACCTACCGACCTGGGGATTTCCTCTTTCAGTATCCTATTATTTTGCCTTTTCATACTGTTCATGGCTTTCTCAAGGTCATTATTTACCTTAATTCAGTTTCCTTTTCTTTAACCCTCCCAGTCCTCTGATCATTGCTGTTTTTGCAGGAAACCATACCCAGGCACTGCCGCACTGCAAAAACTGCATGTCCATAATGGCAGATTCTGCTGCCTCAGAGGAGAGCGCCCCCTACTGCTCAGGTGAGTGTCCCAAAGGACAGAAGACCCTTCTCATTCCCCAGGTCACTGCCCCATTGTCCCATTTCTCTCTCCTCAAACAGCAGACTGTTTTGCCTGGTGGACAGTGGCGGTCCCTGCACCGGGAGAGTGGAGATCCTTGACCAGCGTTCCTGGGGCACCATCTATGATGATGGCTGGGGCCTGGATGATGCCCACATGGTGTCCAGGCAGCTGAGCTGTGGAGACGCCCTCAGTGCCAAAAGGTCTGCTCACTTCTGGGCAGGATCAGGGCCCATCTGGCTGGACGACGTGAACTGCACAGGAAATGAGTCACTCGTGTGGAGGTGCCCTTCCCGATGCTGGGGGCGGCACTACTGCAGACATAAGCAGGACCAGGGGGTCATCTGCTCAGGTCTACGCTGCACTCTGTCCACAGGCTGGGGGATGGGTGGAGCCCTGGAGGACGGGAGTCTGAGCCCTGAGGGAGAGACACTGAAAGGACCCGACTAGGAGGCTTCCTCCCATGGAACCTGTCTTTGCAGCAGACATGAAGGCGAGGTGCTTTCACTTCCTCCTGTAGCAGCCGATGTTCTGGTTCTTTCTTCTCAATACTGTTTCCTAGCAGAGCTGTTTCTTAGTTTCCACTTGAAAGCAAGGCTCTCTCTTCAGTTTCCTGCGGTAGTACAGTCTGGAGATACTGTTGATGTTGTATTGAAAGCACAGATATACTCTGTTCAGCTCCATTTGGTAGGAATCTGACCATGGTCTCCATGGGCCAACATCCCAGTATCCACAGGGCTGCGTTCTTCCTGGAGACCTGGGGAGGACTCCTTATCCAGCCTTTCCTGGTTTCTATGTGGCCTCATTCCTTGGCTCAGAGCCCTCTTTCTTCTTCAGACAAACAACAAACTGTGTCTCTTCTGAATATCCTTCCTTATATTTCCCTCTGACTGTAGCTGGGAAAGTTTATTCACTTCTAAGTTGGGGCTAAGGAGATGATTAGACCGAGCTTATGTGTTTAACCAACAATATTATAGGTTTAGCCCACAATCATATCTGTAAAGCTCAGGTAAGGAAACATATTTACAGGCCACAGGGATTAGGATATGAACATCTCTGTGGGTTCATTATTCTGTCTGTGTTATTCATTATTCTCCAATATCTACTTCACTTGCTATTTTAGAGGTTTTGTCAGGAAGCAGGATTCAGCTCCCTTACCCTGCAGGTACTCAGGTTCATCTTGCTCTCTCTTCATATCCACTCTATCATCGTGGTAGAAATAGAAAGACAGACTTCAATGGACAAAGTCAGGTAAAATGGAGATAAATCTCATTCTTGTCATCTAGTGGGCATCTCCTCAGCTGGGTCAGGTATTTGTGGTCACAGTATCTTGGAGAGAGGAAGACCCAGAGCACTGAGTGGGCTGACAGTGTCCTATTTCCTCTCTTTCAATCTTAGAGTTCCTGGCCCTCAGGATGGTGAGTGAGGACTGGCAGTGTGCTGGGTGGCTGGAAGTTTTCTACAATGGGACCTGGGGCAGTGTCTGCTGCAGCCCCATGGAGGACATCACCGTGTCTGTGATCTGCAGTCAGCTTGGCTGTGGGAACTAGAGAACCCTCAACACTGTTGTTGATCTTAGGGAAGGTTCTAGATCCCGGTGGGTGGATGGAATCCGGTGTCAGAAAACTGACACATCTCTCGGCAGTGTCCTTCTGACCCTTGGAACTACACCTCATGCTTTCCATATCAGGAAGCATATATCTCATATGCAGGCGACTTACTGTTTGTTTCCATACCAACCCTGAAGGACATTGTTAGTGTGATTTTATATTCTCCATCTAAGTGACAAGATTAGGTTGAGTCTACAAAGAGGTGTATGTGCCTGTGTTTCCGGTGTGTTTGTGTTTGTTGTGGAGACTGGTAAACAGTAAATGGACAAAGTGATTTCAGCTGGCGATCAGATGCAGTGAATGTCTCAGCCCAGTAGATAATGAGCCTGTTTACACTTGTCCTTTGCACTGAGCCAAGGATTTTAGATAGTTTTGTTTGGGGAATAGACCACCTCCAGCTGTTCCTGATCCAGCACATCCTTGCTTCTGCAGGAGGGAGACACCAGAGCTGTCCAACTGCTGCCCCCTGCACAGGTACGTCAGTCCCGCCCCCTCCCCTGTGGCTCCCAGGGGCTCCTTCCTCCCACCAGGGCAGTCACAGGAGGGGCTGCTGCCTTTTCAGACAGAGAGAAGCTCCGACTCAGGGGAGGAGAGACCGAGTGCTCAGGGCGGGTGGAGGTCTGGCACAGCAGCTCCTGGGGCACCGTGTGTGATGACTCCTGGAGCCTGGCAGAGGCCAAGGTGGTGTGTCAGCAGCTGCGCTGTGGCCCAGCCCTGGAAGCTGTGCAGGCCGTGGCATTTGGCCCTGGAAGCAGGAACATCTGGCTGGACAAGGTGCAGTGTGGGGGCCGGGAGTCCTCCCTGTGGAATTGTGCTGTGGAGCCCTGGGGGCAGAGTGACTACAAGCATGAGGAGGATGCTGGTGTGAAGTATTCTGGTGAGTGAGGGACTCAGGGTATACCCTGGTGATTGGAGGACCAGGTTTGAGGCTGTGATGGAAGGAGGTGTGAGCTTGTACTGAGAAGCACTTCTTTGAACAGCCTGCTGCTTTGTACTCTGGCTCCATGAGAGGCAGTTGCCTGATCTCCTGGAATCTGGGAGATATCAGCCTGCTCATGATGACAAGCATGTGTGCCAAGTCTTTTAAGTCATATCTGACTCGTGCGAGCCCATAAACTGTAGCCCACCAGGCTCCTCTGTCCATGGAATTTTTTAGACAAGAATACTTGAATGGCTTGCTATGCCCTCCTCAAATGGATCATCCCAATCCAGGGATTGAACTGGCATCTCTTATGTCTCCTGCATTGACAGGCAAATTCTTTACCAGTAGTGCAACCTGGAGAGCCTGATGATAGACATATCCTATGGCTTTTTCAGGCAATCTTGGTACAATAATCCATTTTTTTTTCCTTTTTTCCTGGTGAGAGGACAAGTTCCCCACACCCATGGAAGTAAGTGGTTCTGCTGGTCTGAGCTGTGTGATAGAGGAGACTCCCATATTTTCAGTGGCTCCAGTGGTAAAGAACGTACCTGTCAATGCAAGAGACATAAGAGATGTGGGTTCCATTCTTGGGTCAGGAAAATCCCGTGGAGAAGGAAATGGCAACCCAGTCCAGTATTCTTGCCTGGAGAATCCCACGGACAGAGTAGCCTGGTGGGGTACAGTTCATGGGGTCACAAAGAGTCAAACATGACTGAAGCGACTTAGCATGCATTATGTATCTTTATATTTCTGACAAAATTACCCATTTCAGTACAGGAAAGCTTAATGATCTTGTGTTTACAGTCCTGTTAAGCAGTGGCATCTGGAGTCCTCCAGAGCTTTACCAACTGTCATCCTGTAAAAATCCTCTAGAATCAGACTGAAAAGACACTTGACATAGCTTAGGGAAGCACTTGTGTCGATCACAACTTGGGGTTCAGGAAAACCCGTTGTATCTGAATCGTGACTTCATAGCCTTGAAGGCTCAGAAGAGGACCAGGATAAGTACAGAGGGGTTCTTCTGGACTTATGAACCTCATAAAACCCTATGGCCCTCTTCTCTCCTCTGGTACCATTTTAGGTTCAGCTCCAAACCCTGGCATCTTCTCCCTTCCTGTGATCCTCTGCATCATTCTGGGAGCCCTTCTCTTCATGATCCTCATCATCCTGGGGATTCAGCTACACAGATGGAGAGCAGAGCACCAAGGTGGGCCTTAGGGATGCTAAATGATCTGGAAAATGGTGGGAAAGGAATTGAACCTGTTGTGACATCAAGAAAGCGCACAAGTATTGGTCTCTGTCCTCATTATCTGGCAGAATTTCACATTGTCTACAGTAGACATCAAGATTTGAAAGAGTTGAATCCTTGGTCCTGGTTTGAATGTAAAATTTCTTAAGAAGTATGACTTCCTGTGTGAACAGTGTCAGTGGAAATTGATTGTGGGATCAAGGTCAGGTTCAGGAAACCTACTTCTGTTCCATATAGCTAAGGAAGAAGCCTGGGCAGCTCAGAGGGGTTCCCCATGGGTTAATATTGAAGAACACTAAAAGCTTTGCCTATTGGTAAAGGGAATATCTCTAGGGTGAGTCTCTAACTCAAGCTACTTTCTCAGCCTTATCTGCTTTCGAAGATGTAGATGGTGAAGGCTTGTTCCAGGAGATTGATGATCTCATAAAACCAGGGAGGAAGGACCTGTTGGACAGCCAAGGTAAGTTCCATGCCCTCCCCTCTGCTCATGAGCTGGCTCTGCATTGTTTTCAACAAAGACCCAACCTCACTAACCTTCCTTCACACAGAGCTTCAAGCCTTCTGTGTACAAGTCTGAACTGTCAGTATTTCCTCTAAACTATCACAGCAGGCCTCCTACCAGGGGAAAGGTTTCCATTTTTCTGTGATGATTTTCTCCCTACCAGGTAACCTGTCTGATGACTCAGCAACTAAGCTGCCATAATACACAGGGGACGATGGAGAGGATGGAGACCCTGACTCTGCCCCAGGTAGCAGGTCTTCCCTTGGATGGTGGGGATGCGGAGGAGGAATCTTGTCTGAGGATCTCTTTCTGTGATTAAGATGGGAAAGATCTCTTTTCTTTAGTTCATAACAATGTTTTCCCTCTCTTGCCCACTCTGTGGCCTCAGAAATGGAAAGATAAGACCCAGTTCTCTGTATCCACAGTCACTTGTATCCAGTTACAGACTGAATATGCATCTAATCGGGCTTCCCAGGTGGCGCTAGTGGTAGAGAACCCACCTGCCAATGCAGGAGACTGAAGAAATGCCAGTTTGACCACCGTGTCAAGAAGATCTCCTGGAAGAGAGCATGGCAACCAACTCCAGTAGTCTTGACCAGAGAATCCACATGGACAGAGGGGCCTGGCAGGCTACAGTCCAAGGGATCACAAGGAGGCAGATAGAACTGAAGCAACTGAGCATGCATGTATCTAACTGAACATGCATATATTAAAGATTTTAAGACCATTAAAAAAAAAAAGAACATCTGAAACCGATAAACTCAAAATTGTATTGCTAAAGAGAACACTGGAAACTATAGTTGGATCCAGAGCCAGTCTGATATTTTAATCATTTCATGGCCTTTTTAATGTGTTGAGACAAAAATATTGCTATTGATAAGCCCTGGAATCTATGGAGAGATCAGTACTGGTACTTATCAATTACCAGAAACTCTTACTTACAAGGAATTGGAGAAAAGAGAATGTCCTCTCTGAGTCTTCTCCAGATAGTAAAGATGGACAACTTCTGGAGGTGAGATCCTAAGGTCAACCAAGGTCTAGAAGGGACTGAAGTGTCCTGTGACTGGGATGGTGGGATATCCTGTCTCTGAGTAACACATGTCCAGGATCCCTCTCCAGCCAGCTCTGGGTTTCCCAGAGCTTCAGAGGTCACATGAACGCCTGGGTTCTCCTGGTCCAGATTCATCCTCCCCGGTCACTGATATATGCATAGTATGTGTTACAACTCTGTACCATACATTTGAAAATAGTACCTGAAACTTTTATAATAGCTATTATAATAAACTTTTCATAATAGCTTTTGTTGATTCTTTATGATATGAGAGATAATGTTAGAAAAATATGATTGACTCTGGTAATTGGAATAATTAGAAGATTAAAATGATTTCTGAGCACATTAAGATCAAATACATACCTTTGACACAGGCTTGGAATATAAAATCTATATTTATCAGTTATTTGAACCTCTGCATACACAGAGAGAAGGGAAAATGCCTTCCTGGGTCTTCTCCAGATAGTAAAGATGGACAACCCCTGGAGGTGAGATCCTAAGGTCCACCAAGGTTTAGAAGGGACTGAAACCCAGGCATCCTGTGACTGGGATGGTGGGATATCCTATCTCTGGGTAACAGATGTCCAGGCTCCCCCTCCCACCAACTTTGTGTCTCCCAGAGTTTCAGAGAGCACACAGACACCTGGGTTCTCTTGGTCCAGACTCATGCTCTGCAGTCACTGGTATGTAATAGTATGTGTTACATATACTAAGTACATATACATATATACTATGCATATATAGTGCATAGTATGTGTTAAAACTCTGTACCATATGCTCAAAAATAGTACCTGAAACTCATAGCATAATAGCTTTTGTTGATACTCTATGATTTGAGAGTCCATGTTAGAAAAATATGATTGGCCCTGATATATTGGAATATTTAGAAGGTTTAAATGATTTCTGAGCACACTGAGATGAAACACATGTCTTTGACAGCCCTGGAATATGGAGTATATATGTATCATTTATTTGAACCTCTGCCTCAGAAGGAACTTAGGGCATCACTTAATCCAGCACATACTTTGTTATTCCACCTAAGTTCTTGTCTGTTTTCAGAGCCTCCAGGACAGAACATCAACACTGCAAGAAATGGTTATGATGATGTTGACGAGTTATCTGTTCCCATAAATCCTTTCTTCCCTGGGATGAATGAGAATAACTTTTCCTCAAAGGACGGAGGTGGTGCCAGGTATTCCCAGAGAGGTGAGTTGACAGCTCAGTAGTCTGACTTCTTCATGGTGGAGAAGATGAGTTTGACCCACTTCAACAATCAGTGTTTCTTTACTATCAGAACTGGGGTAGCCTCGTATAACTAGATGGGCTTTCCAGGTGGCACAGTGAAAAAGACTGCCTGCCAATGCAAGAGACAAAAGAGACTTGGATTTGATCCCTGAGTCAGGAAGATTCCCTGGAGAAGGAAAAGGCAACCCACTCCAGTATTTTTGCCAGGAAATAATATGGAGAGTGGAGCCTGGCAGGCTACAGTGCATGGGGTCGCAGAGTCGAATACAAGTGAGCATGCATGCGCCACATGTATCAGATATTATCAACTCTTCCTTATCCCTGGAATATTGGAGCTACTTCATCTCTTCTGAGAGGATAACATACTGTGTTCTCTTATTCATGTCCATCATCAGTTGGATATAGACACATCTGTACACATTGTTACAGGCTTTGTCCCTATTTTCATACCCCAAATTGAAATATACGTTCTGACAATAAATTTGGGGATTTTTCAAATAGCGAGAATTAATCTGAAATGGTTTTTAATGGAGGTTTAAATTCAATCTATGAGCTGTAAAGCTTGTTTTGAGAGATCTGTGTAACCAAATGTTTAAAGTTGATTGCTCACTATTAAAGCAGAATCTGAAATAGCCTTGACTAGAGAATCGTAAAATCTCAGCACTAGATGGGAACCAAGAGAAAATTTTCTCTCACTGGTTCAATTGTCAGATGAAGACCCTCATTCCCAAGGACTAGGCTTTCTGCCTATATCTGGGGATGTGGTCCCTGTGGAGCAGGAGGTTGTGGAATTTGGTTGAGCTGCCCTCTTCTGGCATCTGACAGGGGACCCAGAGTGTTCTCACGAAGCTTGTAGGTCAGGCTGGTCCTGTTGTTGAGTTGCTGAGAAGACAACATCTGAGACATCCTACAGAGGTCTTCTCCTGTCTCCCTGGGAAATCAGACCCACTGGGTGTGGAAAAAGCATGCACATCTATTTTTAATTACTTGCTACTATTGGTCCATCCTCTTTCCAATTGCCAAGGTCCAGACAAGACGTTGCATGGAGTAGCTGAGTCAGTATGAAGTAGCTCCATCCTTTTAGACAATGCCGGGTGCTCCATCCCCACATCAGTTATTTTGTGGCCCCTTTTACTATCCTTCCATCAGACGTTATGTCTTGTCACTTTGTCACCACTAAAACCAGGTTCTCTTTACTGTTTCAGGCATCTCTCTGAAGTCTCTGAGAGAAACTGTCAACTCTGGGGTGGTAGGAGAAGGAATCCTCATTGATCCTGGGACTAGAAGAGCCTGGATATGATGATGTTGAGCTTAGCACCATGTAGTGACATTTTTGAAGCAAGAAACTCTTGAAAGACATCCCTGTAATGTTGTTTTTCAAGTAAATGAGAATCCTGCCTTCTTTATAACTGCAGTTTTTACACAGTATTATGGTTAAAGGAAATTATTCATAATTTTAAAAAGCTAGATATATTCACTACCACCCTTAGAAAATTCGGTATTTAAATATGCCCCACTCCTCAATGAAATCTCAGTTGAAACTCAGAGTTATCACCTCCCCATAGACTACATGTTTCCATTCCTTTAGGTACTGAGAAAATCACACTTAAATAGCATAAAAGTCTGAAATCTGGCCCTGAAAGTGTTTACTCTTAGAAAGGTAAACTCAGAAGCACATAACTGAATATTCCAAAATATTCTACATGCCGTCTACTAAAACTGAGAAGTGAGACTCACGGTGAATGGGTTGATCAGGTGGAAGGGGAATGGTTGCCCCTCTTCTGATTTTGCTCAAATTTTTATGGAATATTAATCACAAAAATCTGTTACTAACAGTATCTTCTACTCTAACTGCCTTCTCTTTTTTCTAGTTATTCCATAACATCCTTAATCTTCCCCTTCACCATCAAATTGCACATTCTAATTTTCATAAATCCTCTTGTTCTCCATCCTTTTCTATGAGTATCTGTTTTCTGTTCCACTCTCTGGCTGTTTTTATGGTGACACCCAGTGGCTTTAACCTTCCCATTTGTGAATTTTTTTAAGTGGCTGTATTAACCTTAAGGACTTCTCAGTGGTTGTAGTGGTAAAGAACCTCCCTGACAATGCGACCCCTGGGTTAGGAAGATCCCACTGAGAAGGGCAACCCACTCCAGTATTCTTGCCTGGAAAATCCCTTGGACAGAGGAGCCTGGTGGGTTACAGTTCATGAGGTCACAGAGAATTGGCACTCTCTGTCAACTGAGCAGCCATCTAGGATTAACTTTAAACTTGCCCATCCCAGACCATCCTCACATATTTTTTGGAGTTGTGTCAAAAGAGAGAGCTGGCTAACAAGACAAGACAAATAAGCTAAATAATGCTCTTCTCATGCTTAAAAAACACTATGGTTCATAATTAGCTGTATAGAAAAGTTTCCAAAATTTGTCTTTTTTTTTTTTTTTTTTTTTTTTTTTTTTTAAGAAATAAAAGTCTGAAATCTGGCCCTGAAAGTGTTTACTCTTAGAAAGGTAAACTCAGAAGCACATAACTGAATATTCCAAAATATTCTACATGCCGTCTACTAAAACTGAGAAGTGAGA
This sequence comes from Damaliscus lunatus, assembly GCA_006408505.1. NCBI lineage: Eukaryota > Metazoa > Chordata > Mammalia > Artiodactyla > Bovidae > Damaliscus > Damaliscus lunatus. The sequence continues at coordinate 101,106 of SJXP01003178.1, forward strand.
CTCACGGTGAATGGGTTGATCAGGTGGAAGGGGAATGGTTGCCCCTCTTCTGATTTTGCTCAAATTTTTATGGAATATTAATCACAAAAATCTGTTACTAACAGTATCTTCTACTCTAACTGCCTTCTCTTTTTTCTAGTTATTCCATAACATCCTTAATCTTCCCCTTCACCATCAAATTGCACATTCTAATTTTCATAAATCCTCTTGTTCTCCATCCTTTTCTATGAGTATCTGTTTTCTGTTCCACTCTCTGGCTGTTTTTATGGTGACACCCAGTGGCTTTAACCTTCCCATTTGTGAATTTTTTTAAGTGGCTGTATTAACCTTAAGGACTTCTCAGTGGTTGTAGTGGTAAAGAACCTCCCTGACAATGCGACCCCTGGGTTAGGAAGATCCCACTGAGAAGGGCAACCCACTCCAGTATTCTTGCCTGGAAAATCCCTTGGACAGAGGAGCCTGGTGGGTTACAGTTCATGAGGTCACAGAGAATTGGCACTCTCTGTCAACTGAGCAGCCATCTAGGATTAACTTTAAACTTGCCCATCCCAGACCATCCTCACATATTTTTTGGAGTTGTGTCAAAAGAGAGAGCTGGCTAACAAGACAAGACAAATAAGCTAAATAATGCTCTTCTCATGCTTAAAAAACACTATGGTTCATAATTAGCTGTATAGAAAAGTTTCCAAAATTTGTCTTTTTTTTTTTTTTTTTTGCATTCCAGCAGAATGAATGTTCTCACACCCATATTCTAATGGTACAATTATTTAGCTAAGATTTTCTTTATGTTTACTATCTTTTTAAGTTAAGTATTTTCTTTAAAAATGGAACATGTATTACTGCTATAAATATCCATGAAATAATGGAAAACTTTTTAAACTCCACAAACTATATGTACCGGTATTTTTGCAAAATCCCCGAGAAGTAACTTAAGTCAAAATTTGGGAAGCAACAAACTACATTAGGAAGCTTAAAGCCCTTAGCTCAAGTCTCTGATGCTCTATGTTTGGAATTTTTCTTTCTATCCTCAGCCTCACTATACCCTTAGAATCATTTCAGGAACAAGCAATACTGACCTAAGCAGCATTCCCTAAACACACCAGATTCTTTTGCAACTTTGTGTCCTGCATGCATTTCTTCTCTCTGTAATGGCATTCTTTACTCTCTGGTCCTAACACTTTTCTCTCATCTCTCCCAATTTTGAGTAAGTTGTTGGGTTTTTTTACTTACATCACTTATAAATACAATGCATTAAATTGAGTTAGTATACTCATCAGATAACTAATGAGATAGAATCCTACTGGATAATAACTATAAATTATTTATTTTATACTACATAATTAACTAACATTTTGGAAAATACCCTGATTCTGGGAAAGATTGAGGGCAAGAGGAGAAGGAGGTGACAGAGGATGAGTTGGTTGGATGGTATCATCGACTCAATGGACAAGAGTTTGAGCATATTCTTGGAGATAGTAAAGGACAGGAAAACCTGGCATGCTGCAGTCCATGGGGTTGCTAAGAGCTGGACACGACTACGTGACTGAACAACAACAATTAACTAGTTTTAAGAATGAATAAAATTCTCATTCCAATGAATATATACCTTGGCTATTTCCACTTTAAAAATGCATGTCTTGAATGAATGCTATCTGATCCTGTTCTCATAATTTCTTTTGCAAGGAATAGTAAAACTAGAGGCAATTCTGTTCCAGTGTGCCTCAAATACAAGGGACAGACAGAAATGACATTCTCTCCAGACACCCAACACAGAGCTTTTGGAATCTCTAGTTTCATTCAACCATCAAAGGAGGATTAAGACAAATTCATTAACTGATGAGCCTGGTATTTTTGCACATCAATCTTTACCTTTTTGTGTATCCTGCTAGAAAACATTGCCTGGGTCTCTCCAAGTAGTAATTACTCTCTGGACCAAATCTGGGTTTTATTCCCTTGGCAATTATCCTAACCACATTATATAGAAAAGCTACCCAGGTTAGAGAAGATTCAGTTCCCACTGAGAGGCAATAAGATTGAAAGAGGAGTAAGACCTATTTGCTAAATCAGGATCAGGCTTTATGCAGCAAAATATCAGCATAAAGCAAAGAGAAATGATTTAACTGTGATCCAGAAGATTCTTTTGCCCTAAAGAGAGTTTGAAAGAATGACTTTGTATCAGCTTCTGCATGAGGACTCTATTCCTGTCACCATCTCCTCCAACCTAGGTCTAAACCAACATAGGGATCCCCATGACAAAGTCAGGTATCCATGTGGGATAATGGAAATCGTATAGACAATTACATCCATTTGCTCTATTTAGATATAAATGCAGAAATACAATTTACAAATATAAATCAATATTCAAATTAAAATAAAATGAAAAGGAGTTCTGTAGGATAAAATTCTTAGATCTCTACTCTCTGTCAATCAAGAAAACATACAACCAGACAAGAATAAATGTCTAGCATCTTTCACAAGAGGCTATAAAAACTATGAGATAGAGTAAAAGAGCAGAAGGACTAAAAAGAACATAGCTTGAGTGTTAATTTGGGTTTCTTATTGAGACGATAAAGCGTCTGCCTACAATATGGAAGACCCAGGTTTAATCCCTGGATCAGGAAGATCTCCTGGAGAAGGGAATGGCAACCCACTCCAGTATTCTTGCCTCCCCACCCCGCCAAAAAGGGGCTCAAAGAAATATTGGGCGCTTCCCTTGTGGCTCAGAGGTTAAACCGTCTGCCTGCAATGTGGGAGACCTGGGTTCGATCCCTGGGTCAGGAAGATCCCCTGGAGGAGGGAATGGCAACCCACTTCAGTATTGTTGCCTGGAGAATCCCATGGATGGAGGAGCCTCGTGGGCTACAGTCCGCGGGGTCACAAAGAGTCAGACACAACTGAGAGACTTCACTTTCACTTTCAAAAAGCTGAAGTGTAATGGTTCTGTGAAGACCTACAAGAACTTCCAGCACTAACATCCAAATAAGATGTCCTTTTCATCATAAGAGTTTAGAATGCAACAGTTGAGGGAGTTCACCAATACTAGGCTTGCTTACAAGACTGCTGAAAGAAGTTCTTCAGGCTAAATGAAGGATGCTAATTACTACATGAAAAAAGTGAAAATGTACAATAGATTAGTAAATGTATTTAATCCAGTTCAGAATACTAACACAGTAATATTGTAGTGTGTTAAGCCGTTAACTCTAGTCTAAAGGAAGTATTGAAACTAACTATAGAGAAAAACATTTTGTTAGTGGATACACAGTATAAAAAGAGATAAATTCTGACAACAAAAACATAAAGTGGAGGAGGTTGCTGAAAAGGTAGAGCTTTTGTATGTGATTGAGATTAATTTGTTATCACCTTAATATAGACTATTATGTGTATAAGATGTTTTATGTGAGCCTTGTGGCCAACAAAAATATAAAAATCTATAATAGATTCACAAAAGATAAGAGAGGGAATCAAAGTATAGCATTATTCAAAACTGTCAGTTCACAATTCTAAGGGTTGTGCAAAACTGTTGAGTTATTCTGCTCTCTGGAGCATCCTTCAAGATTAGTCCAAGAGGACTCTCCTTTCTTGAAGTGAAAGACTAATTAAGCTGTTTGCTATTTTAAGCCAAAGAACTCTTTCTGCACCTCATCTCCTTCCTTACGTCATACAGACAGTGCAGCTGTGTTTTTTAATTGAAAATTTTCTTCCTGTTATATGCCTGTGTGGTTTTAATTGAAAAACTGCCAAATGATAAATCATATGAATACTCTATCTCCTCTCTTGCATCTTATTAGGACTTACTAAGAGGCCACATGTTACCATGTTGTACTTTGTCTTGTGTATCCTTAGAGAGAGAGATTTGCAGCATTTGTTGTGACATATTTGTTGGTGATAAGCTCCTTCTTTTTGAAAATCAAATTTTGTCCTGCTAATTGCTGAAAACATTTGCTTTTAAAGCAAAAATATCAATTAGCTAAATAATGGCCTCAACAATAGTTCTTTATACTTAAGATATTTTCTCTTAAATGTCTGCTGCTGCTGCTGGTGCTGCTTAAGTCACTTCAGTCATGTCCGACTCTGCGACCCCATAGATGGCAGCCCACCAGGCTCTGCCATTCCTGGGATTCTCCAGGCAAGAACACTGGAGTGGGTTGCCATTTCCTTCTCCAATGCATGAAAGTGAAAAGTGAAAGTGAAGTCACTCAGTTGTGTCTGACTCTTAGCAACCCCATGGACTTCAGCCTACCAGGCTTCTCCATCCATGGGATTTTCCAGGCAAGAGTACTAGCACAGTGCTATTCAGTCATTCAATAAACATTAGCTGAACAACTATTAACTTACAGACAGTGGAAATACAAAGCTTATACTCAGATATAGGCCTCACTCCAATCCTGTGCCCTGGCAGGGCCTCAGGAGATTCCTGCAGCCTGTAGGAGCCTTGGGTAGCATGCCCAGATGGGGAAGGATTTGATCATAGTGTAAAGAGAATCTGTTACAGACTTTTTGATGTTAAAGGAGGAACATATTTTGCTGCATTTCCAGTGTTGTTAGGTTGATGTGCTTGGTGGCTCAGAAGGTAGAGCGTCTGCCTGCAATGCGGGAAACCCAGGTTCGATCCCTGGGTCAGGAAAAGCCCCTGGAGAAGGAAATGACAACCCACTCCAGTACTCTTGCCTGGAAAATCCCATGGACAGAGAAGCCTGGTAGGCTTCATAGAGTCACAAAGAGTCAGACATGACTGAGCAACTTCACTTTCACTTTAAGTTGATGTGCCTGTTGGAGTCAGCTGCACCAAAGCTCCTTGTGCAGTAGAGCATCAGTTCAATAAAGTTCAAGTTTGAGCAACCACACAAGCTTTGAACTCTGTGCCACTCCAGTGACACTAACCTTGGGTTTAAGTGGTTTAAGAGTCACCATCCATAAGATCTCAATCACTTTGGAGTTGGTAATTACATCAACTCTGAGTGGAGGTAGATTAATCATGAACTAATGAAGTTTGATCTTCACGGCCCCTCCTTGCACCAGCTCCTTCCAAGGCGCAATGGGGGGTCCCTAGTGCTGTGTTCACAAGGAAACAGGTTTTTAATGAGCTGCTTTCTTGAGTTGAGGAAAAGAAGCAATTCAGTAAAATTATTTCTTACCTAAAGTGAGAGAGGAGAGTGAAAAAGTTGGCTTAAAGCTCAACATTCAGAAAACTAAGATGGCACCTGGTCCCATCACTTCGTGGCAAATAGATGGGGAAACAGTGTCAGACTTTTTTTTTTGGGGGGGGGGGGGCTCCAAAATCATGGCAGATGGTGATTGCAGCCATGAAACTAAAAGACGCTTGCTCATTGGAAGGAAAATTATGAACAACCTAGATAGCATATTAAAAAGCAGAGACATTACTTTGCCAACAAAGGTCCGTCTAGTCAAGGCTATGGTTTTTCCAGTGGTCATGTATGGATGTGAGAGTTGGACTGTGAAGAAAGCTGAGCACCAACGAATTGATGCTTTTGAACTGTGGCATTGGAGAAGACTCTTGAGAGTCCCTTGGACTGCAAGGAGATCCAACCAGTCCATACTAAAGGAGATCAGTCCTAGGTGTTCATTGGAAGGACTGATGCTAAAGCTGAAACTCCAATACTTTGGCCACCTCATGTGAAGAGTTGACTCATTGGAAAAGACCCTGATGCTGGGAGGGATTGAGGGCAGGAGGAGAAGGGGACGACAGAGGATGAGATGGCTGGATGGCATCACCGAATCAATGGGCATGAGTTTGAGTGAATTCTGGGAGTTGGTGATGGACAGGGAGGCCTGGCGTGCTGCAATTCATAGGGTTGCAAAGAGTCGGACACGACTGAGCAACTGAACTGAACTGAACTGAAAGGCAAAGAGGAGAAGGCAATGGCAACTCACTCCAGTACTCTTGCTTGGCAAATCCCATGGATGGAGGAGCCTGGTAGGCTGCAGTCCATGGAGTTGCTAAGAGTCGGACTCGACTGAGTGACTTCCCCTTCACTTTTCACTTTCATGCATTGGAGAAGGAAACGGCAACCCACTCCAGTGTTCTTGCCTGGAGAATCCCAGAAACGAGGGAGCCTGGTGGGCTGCCGTCTATAGGGTTGCACAGAGTTGGACACGACTGAAGCGACTTAGCAGCAACAGCAGCAAAAGCAAAGAAGTTAATTAAGTGCATAAGCACAAAACTCAGGAGTCAGATTTGTTCAGGAAATCAGCAAGAAACTGAAGAGGTTTAGAAAGCACATGCTGCCTTTTCATTAGTACAAGATCAGTGGAAGGGTAGAAATAAGATAAAATAACTATCTCAGAGGAAATAAGAGCTGTTTAAGGATAAAGGTCAAGGTGCTAAGAGACAAACTGGGGAAATGGAAGCATGACTCTCAGCACAGTAAAGGTAAAAGGAGATGTACCAGGTGTGCGTGCTCTTAAACAGGAATCCAGATCTAAATTTTGTTCAACAGGAAAGGTGACTGAGAACTAACCAAGCCCAACAGAGGAAGCAAGCTGAGACCTGAGGGAGCAGCTTAGGATGAAACACGGAAGGAAGAGGAGATCCAGGAAAGTACCTGCTTCTTGTGACAGATTCTGTCTTCTTTCCAAGTCTTCTTTCTCCTTTGGATCCATCAGAAAAGACTCTGCTCTGCTGATGGAACAAGTGATCCCCAAATTTCAGTCATACACACACACACACACACACACAAGGGGGGGGGGGCTCCAAAATCATGGCAGATGGTGATTGCAGCCATGAAACTAAAAGACGCTTGCTCATTGGAAGGAAAATTATGAACAACCTAGATAGCATATTAAAAAGCAGAGACATTACTTTGCCAACAAAGGTCCGTCTAGTCAAGGCTATGGTTTTTCCAGTGGTCATGTATGGATGTGAGAGTTGGACTGTGAAGAAAGCTGAGCACCAACGAATTGATGCTTTTGAACTGTGGCATTGGAGAAGACTCTTGAGAGTCCCTTGGACTGCAAGGAGATCCAACCAGTCCATACTAAAGGAGATCAGTCCTAGGTGTTCATTGGAAGGACTGATGCTAAAGCTGAAACTCCAATACTTTGGCCACCTCATGTGAAGAGTTGACTCATTGGAAAAGACCCTGATGCTGGGAGGGATTGAGGGCAGGAGGAGAAGGGGACGACAGAGGATGAGATGGCTGGATGGCATCACCGAATCAATGGGCATGAGTTTGAGTGAATTCTGGGAGTTGGTGATGGACAGGGAGGCCTGGCGTGCTGCAATTCATAGGGTTGCAAAGAGTCGGACATGACTGAGCAACTGAACTGAACTGAACTGAAAGGCAAAGAGGAGAAGGCAATGGCAACTCACTCCAGTACTCTTGCTTGGCAAATCCCATGGATGGAGGAGCCTGGTAGGCTGCAGTCCATGGAGTTGCTAAGAGTCGGACTCGACTGAGTGACTTCCCCTTCACTTTTCACTTTCATGCATTGGAGAAGGAAACGGCAACCCACTCCAGTGTTCTTGCCTGGAGAATCCCAGAAACGAGGGAGCCTGGTGGGCTGCCGTCTATAGGGTTGCACAGAGTTGGACACGACTGAAGCGACTTAGCAGCAACAGCAGCAAAAGCAAAGAAGTTAATTAAGTGCATAAGCACAAAACTCAGGAGTCAGATTTGTTCAGGAAATCAGCAAGAAACTGAAGAGGTTTAGAAAGCACATGCTGCCTTTTCATTAGTACAAGATCAGTGGAAGGGTAGAAATAAGATAAAATAACTATCTCAGAGGAAATAAGAGCTGTTTAAGGATAAAGGTCAAGGTGCTAAGAGACAAACTGGGGAAATGGAAGCATGACTCTCAGCACAGTAAAGGTAAAAGGAGATGTACCAGGTGTGCGTGCTCTTAAACAGGAATCCAGATCTAAATTTTGTTCAACAGGAAAGGTGACTGAGAACTAACCAAGCCGAACAGAGGAAGCAAGCTGAGACCTGAGGGAGCAGCTTAGGATGAAACACGGAAGGAAGAGGAGATCCAGGAAAGTACCTGCTTCTTGTGACAGATTCTGTCTTCTTTCCAAGTCTTCTTTCTCCTTTGGATCCATCAGAAAAGACTCTGCTCTGCTGATGGAACAAGTGATCCCCAAATTTCAGTCATACACACACACACACACACACACATGGACACCCACATACACACACACACATACACAGAGGGACACACACATATACACATACACACAATCACACAGACATGGATACACATATACACAAACAGACACTCACATACACATGCACAGATGGACATAAACATATATACATATAGACACTTAGACATGAACACACATATATGCACACACACATACACACACTCAATACACATACACACATATACAAACTTATACACACACATATACATATTTACACATGCACACACTCATCACGACCTACAGATGTTTGTGGTCAGTGAGGCTCTTGCACATGCTCCATCTGGAACACGCAGCTTCTGGGGCAGGAAAGAGAGAGACTAGAGAGTCACACCTGTCCTTTTCACGCCTCCACTCAGAGGTGACACAGGAGACACCACCCATGATTCACTGGCCAAAATGAGTCACTGAGGACTGGAAAAGTAACTATTTGATGACTATAAATGTCTATCCACATCCTTCAGTAGAACTTCATAGAAGTGCTATCAGTTTTTTCTCACCTTGAGGCACCACTTTGTGCAGAAACTGAACATGATCTTATCCTCCCCAGAGTGGGGTTTGAAGGCCTTTTCTATCTGATTCCTTTGGCTGGTGTGTCTCTGACTCCTTTTTCACTTCAGTCTGTGCTGAGTGGGATTTGTCAGATTTGTGTCTCTGCTGCCCCCACTTCCCTTCCCCCAGTAGTCACTAACTACAGGGTTATTTTCAGCCTTTGTTCATGCAATCATTTCTTCAATTATCCAATATTTCTTAAGCTCTTTCTATGTGTCTTTACTTGGCCCTAAAAAGACACTGAAGAATAAGACATAGTCTTAGCTCTTGTTGCTGCTGCTGCTGCTAAGTCACTTCAGTCGTGTCTGACTCTGTGTGACCCCATAGATGGCAGCCCGCCAGGCTCCTCCATCCATGGGATTGTCCAGGCAAGAGTACTGGAGTGGGGTGCCATTGCCTTCTCCATAGCTCTTGTTAAGCCTCCACTTTAAAGACAGTAAGCAAATTTCTGCACACTAAATAGAAACAGCAGTAATTTTAGGCTGGAGGAATTAGAAAGACTTCATAGAGGTGAAAGCTCTGTGCATTTATAAGCATGGAAAGATTTACAAATTTTCTGCCTTGAAAATGTATTGTCTATGATTCAAATATGCATAATGTTCTCTATTTTTGTAACTGACTTTATCCTGTTCACTAGCAAGGGGTGTTTGTGTGGATTGAAAGTCCCTTTAAGGTAACACAGAGTCCCCCATTTAAAATCCATCCCTCAGCTTAGCTCAGGTTCACTGTAGTCATTGTCTTGTCAATTCTCAGTTCCAGGTCCCTGTTGAGATTGGCTTTCCTCTTCATGAGGAGGCACCTTCTCTGTCTCCTCCCAGAGATGTTGTCCGGGATAAGGGGCTTCTTCTCTAGTGGCAGTGAGAAAAGGTCCTTGGTTTGTATGCTCTCACTTAGAATCAGCTTGTCTTTGATTTAGTAGCTTTGATTTGTTCTGGTCTCTGGGAATCTGATGCTGGACCTGTCGAGAAATGTGTGTACTGTGCTGTGTGTATCTGCTTCAGTCTTGTTGGACTCTGTGTGACCCTATGTACCATAGCCCACCAGCTTCTCTGTCTGTGGATTCTCCAGGCTAGAATATTGGAGTGGGTTTCTATGCCCTCCTCCAGGAGAAATGAATGAGGCCAATTCAGTGCCAAACTCTTTGTTAGATATTGCTGATCATAGACTCCAAAGGGCTGAACAAGGAGGATGGGCTGGACCTCAGCCAGCTCATGACCTTACTCTTTCCCTCATGCCACTGTGATGAAGTGGTTATCAGTAAAGTAGCCTTTACTGATCTTGGGTCCATTCAGGCAAGGAACACAGATAGTGAGAGGGGTCTCCAAATCTTTGGTATAACAACTCTATTATTTTCTTTTTTTTAATTTTAATATACATTTATTTATTTTAATCGGAGGTTAATTACTTTACAATATTGTATTGGTTTTGCCATATATCAACATAGTTGCATAGATAGTTTTAATTCAAAATATTTTGCATATTGGTCACTCTGATTGGTCCTGAAAATGTCCCTCAAGCAAGGATGCTTAATTATCAACTTTCATAGCAAGAGATTACTAAACCTCTCAAACCTCCTTTTACTCATGGTAACTTGGGAATAACAAAGCTACATATTGTATTGTTTTACAATCCATAAGGCCAATTAAGCAGTTTCCCTAAGTAAAAGTAGAGAATTCTTTCTGCTTTTTACTTCTACACTTTCAATTCAATATAGAAGCTTTTACTTCTGCACTTTCAATTCAATATAAATATTTTTTATAACAAAATTTTCTTCCTGTTACAGTGATGTGTGGTTTGAATTGAAAGTGAGCCAAATGATAAATATGTAAACATCCTTCCCACTTGGCCATATCTGATTAAGACCAAAAGAGGAGGCTTCATGGTGCTCACCTGTCAGTGAGCTGTGGTTTGCCAGCTGTATCTTTGGATATACACAGATACTTGCAGCATCTATACCGTTTAGAACTGGCCGTCTCAGCACTGTTCTGAGAATGGGGTTGTGTTTGTTTCTGGATATTGGAATTTACTGCATTTATTGCAAAACTGTGTTGTAGTGAACCATACATAACTCATACCATTTAGTAGTGTTGAAATATCATTACAACAAATGACGCCACTTGCAGTTGCTCTGAAGCCCTCACAAAAAGGTAAATTACATTTTTAAAACAATGTTTTTAATTAGAATGATTTCTATAAAACATCTACCAGAGTGACCTTCATTCATTTATTTATTCAATAGACATAGTCTGCCCATTTTAATTACCCAGGTATTAGGGATATGGAAGTGAATTAGAAGTTTTACTAAGTACCTTCCAGCTTATAGGGTAAAATAAACAAGTAAACAACTTAATTAACAAAAGCTCACAGTTCGTAAGGTCATGAGCAGTAGAATGGGGGTGTGGAGAGAAGGGGAGATGTGTGGAAGACTCACAATTCTGATTGGCACCAATGCCCATCACAGCATGTAGTTCCTGGGAGAGTTCTGACAGATCCTGTCAAGGCTCCAGGTAACAGAATTGAATTCCTGTTCTACAGTGCTGTGAATCCTGGAATGGAATGTAGTTCAGTTCAGTTCAGTCGCTCAGTCGTGTCTGACTCTTTGCAACCCCATGAAGCACAGCATGCCAGGCCTCCCTGTCCATCACCAACTCCCGGAGTTCACTCAGACTCATGTCCATTGAGTCAGTGATGCCATCCAGCCATCTCATCCTCTGTCGTCCCCTTCTCCTCCTGCCCCCAATCTCTCCCAGCATCAGAGTCTTTTCCAATGAGTCAACTCTTCGCATGAGGTGTCCAAAGTACTGGAGCTTCAGCTTTAGCATCATTCCTTCCAAAGAAATCCCATGGTTGATCTCCTTCAGAATGGACTGGTTGGATCTCCTTGCAGTCCAAGGGACCCTCAAGAGTCTTCTCCAACACCACAGTTCAAAAGCATCAATTCTTTGGCGCTCAGCCTTCTTCACAGTCCAACTCTCACATCCATACATGACCACAGGAAAAACCATAGCCTTGACTAGACGGACCTTAGTCGGCAAAGTAATGTCTCTGCTTTTGAATATACTATCTAGGTTGGTCATAACTTTTCTTCCAAGGAGTAAGCATCTTTTAATTTCATGGCTGCAGTCACTATCTGCAGTGATTTTGGAGCCCCCAAAAATAAAGTCTGACACTGTTTCTACTGTTTCCCCATCTATTTCCCATGAAGTGATGGGACCAGATGCCATGATCTTCGTTTTCTGAATGTTGAGCTTTAAGCCAACTTTTTCACTCTCCTCTTTCACTTTCATCAAGAGGCTAGGTTGATCTCCTTCAGAATGGACTGGTTGGATCTCCTTGCAGTCCAAGGGACTCTCAAGAGTCTTCTCCAACACCACAGTTCAAAAGCATCAATTCTTTGGCGCTCAGCCTTCTTCACAGTCCAACTCTCACATCCATACATGACCACAGGAAAAACCATAGCCTTGACTAGACGGACCTTAGTCGGCAAAGTAATGTCTCTGCTTTTGAATATACTATCTAGGTTGGTCATAACTTTTCTTCCAAGGAGTAAGCATCTTTTAATTTCATGGCTGCAGTCACTATCTGCAGTGATTTTGGAGCCCCCAAAAATAAAGTCTGACACTGTTTCTACTGTTTCCCCATCTATTTCCCATGAAGTGATGGGACCAGATGCCATGATCTTCGTTTTCTGAATGTTGAGCTTTAAGCCAACTTTTTCACTCTCCTCTTTCACTTTCATCAAGAGGCTTTTTAGCTCCTCTTCACTTTCTGCCATGAGGGTGGTGTCATCTGCATATCTGAGATTATTGATATTTCTCCTGGCTGCCCTAATATTGCTTCTATACCAGTACTACCACATACTACCATTATCTAGCAGTTATAATGCTTCTGTATGTGCTCAGTTGCATCCCACCCCAGGGGCTGTAGCCTGCCAGACTCCTCTGTCCATGGAATTTTTCAGGCAAGAATACTGGCATGGGTTGCAATTTCCTACTAGAGAGGATCTAGAGGAAATGGCATTTCCAACTCAGGGATCGAACCTGAGTCACCTGCATTAGCAGGTGGGTTCCTTACCACTGGTGCCACCTGGGAAGCCCATAGCAGTTAATGCTTACTAATGCAAACTCACATATCCTCACCAAAACTGTTATCTAGACTCAATCAAAACCTTCATTTTACAGATGAAGCCACTACATAGAGTGTAAGAACCCTGTTTAAGGTTGCACACTGGAATGTGGCTGAACTCTGAGTTAGGACAGGGCAGACTGACTCCTGAATCTGTTCTCCTGACCCCTACACTGCACTCTCTCAAGTTCACTGTGGACACAGCTGGTTGGAGTCCTCCCTAAAACTTTCCTCTTTCAAATCTTTGACGAGATTGGACACTGAGATTTCCTTATGTGTCAGAGAAGACGCGACTTCATTCGAGAGTGAGTTGGTCCATGCTGACCTGCATTCCCAGTTCTAGGGTAGAGGGTGCTGTGCGGCAGTCTGCCAGCCCGAAATTAGCCCCTCCTTTCCAGCCCACCCCTCCCTGTAACAGAAGCCCCTAACAGTGTCTTATCTGTGAGATCTCCATCCCGAGGTGAGACTGTGTGTGCCTGTTTTACAAAAAGCATCCATGCGTCATCCAGTGGGAGGGATACTGGACCCCAGGAAGCACGTCCTGTGATCTAGGTGTCTGTCCCGTGGTTTCTGGTGATGGTGTGGAGTCCATAACTGGGTAAGGAATGATGGCTCTGGGCCCAGAGGGAGTAGAACATCAATTCTAAGTGACTGAGCATTTCCTGGTCCTACTCCACCACCTCAGTTTACATTCTGGTTCTGATATTTACAACTAGTTATTATCATTAAAGTGTTAAGAATCCTGATATAGAAGGAGATGGGGTTCTATCATGGGACCTGGGAGTGGGAAGAAAAGATGACAAGTAAGTAATTCTTCTGTGATTAGTGGGTTGATACTAGCACATTTAAGTAGAGGGAGAAAAGCATGTGCTCTACTGTCTTTTCTTCCGAGGCTCAAGGAGGAAGGATGGGCATGGCAGGACAGAAAAGCTAGGTCTACTGACCGGGTTGAGGGTCCTTCCGGTGGAGGTGTTACAGGGCTGTGGACCGGCCCACAGCTGCCCTCGTGTTGTCCCCACTGAGACCTTAAGGTATTGGAGAGAGAGAGCATGAATCCATCTCTGAGCGCTGGTGGGGACTCTGGGGTGTGTGTGTCACAGGTGTATCCTTCCCACACCTGAGATGAAATGAGAGTCAGGGCGAGGGGGCCTCAGTGTGGGCTTGTGTGGACCACAGGACTGTACCATGGGAACCCTGAGCCTGAGGGGCCTTGAGGAATGGGGGCAGCATGTTGGTGATCTTGAGTTTTGAGGTGGGAGCTCTACTGTGCTTCCCCTAAGGCCCTTCTCAGTCTCTCTACTCATCCCAGTGCTACTCTCTGGGGACCACCTGGAAACTTCTCTGATCAGCGGAAACAGAACAAGGTAGCAATGGCCACCCTGGACATCAGCCCCTTCTGCTTGGATCTGCCCCCTCAACCCACCTGGGCTTCCATTCTTGCTGCCACTTTTCCTCTTAAATGCAGAATGGAGGAGTTGGGATCACTGCTGGCTGCAGGTAGCATGAACCCCTTCTCTTCTCTGCTTCACTTGTCTCTTCTTTGCTCCCTCCCTTGCAAACACCCTCTAGCAGAAGGCTTTCCCTTTCTGTCAGGAGTTGTTCCCTTAAATTCTATTTTGTATCCTTTTTAGTTATGGTTTATAAGTGTGTACAGAATGTTACCAAAGCAAACTTTCAAAATACAAAGGGGAAAAATGAAGTTTAGAAATTCTTAGACTTTTAAACCTATCTATTTTCTTCTCAGGACCCCAAACTTCTGTTTTGGAGGGCTAGAATTGAATGATGACTCCTACTTTCTCTTTATTTCCTTTATATATAAATCTTTTTCTCTCCTGAAGCCTAATTTTGAGAATAGCAGAAAGGGATATTTCAGAAAATGAAATGTGATAAATGGAAAGATATTTAGTATGTCTAGAAGCCCTTATATATAGATACTGTGTGTACGCATATATGCATCTGCTTCTGCTACTGCTGTTAAGTCACTTCAGTTGTGTCCGACTCTGTGTGACCCCATAGATGGCAGCCCACCAGGCTCCGCCATCCCTGGGATTCTCCAGACAAGAACACTGGAGTGGGTTGCCATTTCCTTCTCCAATGCATGAAAATGAAAACTGAAAGTGAAGTTACTGAGTCATGTCCAACTCTCAGCGACCCCATTGACTGCAGCCCACTAGGCTCCTCTGTCCATGGGTTTTCCAGGCAAGAGTACTGGAGTGGGGTGCCACTGCCTTCTCCGATATATGCATCAGTCTCTCTATCTACCTATTGCTCTTATTATCATCAATCTGTCAGCCCATCTATTGAATCTATTTCTTTAGTATCTATATTTCTATGCTAATAAATTTATAGTTAAAACAATGAAACTGATGTCTTCATCAATAGACCCTTCTAAGATGTTTTAATATGAAAATAATAATCGTGCCCTTTAAAAACCTGAGATGAAATGAGAGTCAGGGCGAGGGGGCCTCAGTGTGGGCTTGTGTGGACCACAGGACTGTACCATGGGAACCCTGAGCCTGAGGGGCCTTGAGGAATGGGGGCAGCATGTTGGTGATCTTGAGTTTTGAGGTGGGAGCTCTACTGTGCTTCCCCTAAGGCCCTTCTCAGTCTCTCTACTCATCCCAGTGCTACTCTCTGGGGACCACCTGGAAACTTCTCTGATCAGCGGAAACAGAACAAGGTAGCAATGGCCACCCTGGACATCAGCCCCTTCTGCTTGGATCTGCCCCCTCAACCCACCTGGGCTTCCATTCTTGCTGCCACTTTTCCTCTTAAATGCAGAATGGAGGAGTTGGGATCACTGCTGGCTGCAGGTAGCATGAACCCCTTCTCTTCTCTGCTTCACTTGTCTCTTCTTTGCTCCCTCCCTTGCAAACACCCTCTAGCAGAAGGCTTTCCCTTTCTGTCAGGAGTTGTTCCCTTAAATTCTATTTTGTATCCTTTTTAGTTATGGTTTATAAGTGTGTACAGAATGTTACCAAAGCAAACTTTCAAAATACAAAGGGGAAAAATGAAGTTTAGAAATTCTTAGACTTTTAAACCTATCTATTTTCTTCTCAGGACCCCAAACTTCTGTTTTGGAGGGCTAGAATTGAATGATGACTCCTACTTTCTCTTTATTTCCTTTATATATAAATCTTTTTCTCTCCTGAAGCCTAATTTTGAGAATAGCAGAAAGGGATATTTCAGAAAATGAAATGTGATAAATGGAAAGATATTTAGTATGTCTAGAAGCCCTTATATATAGATACTGTGTGTACGCATATATGCATCTGCTTCTGCTACTGCTGTTAAGTCACTTCAGTTGTGTCCGACTCTGTGTGACCCCATAGATGGCAGCCCACCAGGCTCCGCCATCCCTGGGATTCTCCAGACAAGAACACTGGAGTGGGTTGCCATTTCCTTCTCCAATGCATGAAAATGAAAACTGAAAGTGAAGTTACTGAGTCATGTCCAACTCTCAGCGACCCCATTGACTGCAGCCCACTAGGCTCCTCTGTCCATGGGTTTTCCAGGCAAGAGTACTGGAGTGGGGTGCCACTGCCTTCTCCGATATATGCATCAGTCTCTCTATCTACCTATTGCTGTTATTATCATCAATCTGTCAGCCCATCTATTGAATCTATTTCTTTAGTATCTATATTTCTATGCTAATAAATTTATAGTTAAAACAATGAAACTGATGTCTTCATCAATAGACCCTTCTAAGATGTTTTAATATGAAAATAATAATCGTGCCCTTTAAATAAAATACCAAGCACTTCAATTTTACTTGACACCAGCTTCCAGGAATTTGTCATTCCCAACTCTGCCACCGTGTGGTGATTGTATAAACTGCACACGTGCAAAGCGGAGCCCGATGCTATCAGACCAGCAGCATCCATGGTAGAAGCTGAAACGTTCATGTAAGGGACAAGGGCAAGGATACAGTGAGTGGATTACAATCTGACCTTGGACATTCATTGTAAAAACTGATCATTTAAGTATCTGGAACTCAGAAGACTAGAACCACCTAGAACTATGTAAAGATTCAGTGTCTACTTGACCCACGGACAGGTAATGAGCCTGGGGAAATGGATGGGGTACAGATTGATGGAAGCCATTAGCACAGACGTCGCCTCTACCTGGAAAACTCCCACCTCCGCCACTCCTGAGAGAGACAATAACCTGGACCTGGAGTGGAGTGAAAGAGAAAGGTTTATTTTTTTCCTTTTCCTTTTTCAAGAAGGTTGAAAGATTCAGAGGAGAACAGATAGACTTCCGGGTGCTCTGTGGCAATATGATAAAAAAAAAAAAAAAAATGCAGTATTTTTGTCATTTGAAAAATAATGAGTTTCTATTCTTCAAATATAGTAATTCCTGTTCTGAGTATCAATTACAAGTAAATAATCTGAAATATGGACAAAATATATGTGAAAAAAACTTTATGGTAACATCAATTACATAAAAATGAGGCTATAAAATTTTTCTTCCTTCATATTGTTCATTTCTTCCCTGTCCTTTCTGATAATGATTGATAAATTATCACCATTAAGGAAGCTAACTGCTAATATGTCCTATTCTCAGAAGCGTATGCAATGTCTACTGACTGCAATTTTTCATGAGGCAATTGAAATTTAAAAAAGAATGACATTTTAAAAACTAGCCCTGGGAACCGTGAGTGTCAGATGGGCTGGAAATGACCTGAATGTGACTAGAGCATCTTCAAACTGTCCCCTCAGAGAGACCTGAGCCTGGAAGGCACTGGGGTTAGATCATGGCCTTGCGGGGGAGAGTCAGCCTGAGGCCTGACCTCCCCTCCGTCCCCTCTCCTCCCCCACAGCCAGGGGCCTGGCCTGTGAGCAGGCACTGAGCCCAGTCTGTGTGTCTATGTTCCCTCTGAACCTGCATCTTCAAACCTTGATGTGCAGAACAACCTGGCGGGACTGTGACGTGACACACAGAGGCTATTCACTAGGCTTGGGTGTGGCCTGAAAACTTTCATTTGTAACAAGCTTCTGGGTCTTGCTGGTGCTGCCTGGAGTGACCACACTGTGAGATGCCCTGGTCTAAACTGCACCCTCACCTCCACAGCAAACAGCAGGCCTCGGTCACCCTCAGGACCAAGGTTGCTCACCTGCTGTCCCTTCTCTGGTGGACGTGTAGAGAAGAAGCTGACAGTTCTTGAAGCAGCCTGGGCTCCATTTGGGTAGGAATTCCTGTTCTGAGACCCTTGATTGGTCTAGAAGGGGGATGCCAGGGACTCCTTCTGGGTGTGGGTGTCCTCTCATGAAACCCTCTCCCTGATGAGGGGATGGCTGGGAGCATGCAGAGCAATGTCTTGTACTGTGCAGCATCCAGAGTGGGGCCTGTCAGGACCGAGTCTAAGGGGAGTTCTGCACACATTCTAATCTCTGCACTGAGCCTGTGTTTTGCAGGAAGAAACATGTCGCAAGTGCATCAGCAAATGGCTCTCGGGGCAGGGTTCTGCCCTTGGGCAGTGCAAAGAGAAGAGGGGTTGGGTCTGTAAATACAGAAAACCACATCCCCTCTCACTCTGCAGAAAGGGAGCGTAGCCCATGTGACACAGCCCAAGGACAGAGTGGTCTTAGGGGCTAAGAAAGATCTGTGACGGGAATAGTTAGGTTCAATCAAAAAGTGTTTACTCAGTCGTGTCGTGTCCGACTCTTTGGGACTCCATGGACTGTAGCCTGCTAGGCTCCTCTGTGAGATTTTCCAGGCAAGAATATTGGAGTGGGTTGCCATTTCCTCCTCCAGGAGATCTTCCCTACCCAGGAACTGAACCTGTATCTCCTGCATTGTGGGAAGATTCTTTACGATCTGAGCCACCAGGGAAGGTTCTGTCAAAGCCCTGTGTTGTTATGACACCCCTGTGCTCCAGGACCTTGTCTCCAGATCATTCTGAGAAGGGGGGAATGACCAGCAATCTCATCCCCCCAACTCGGTGGTCCCCACCTCACCACCTCCATGCTCACCTGTGAGTTCCTGTGCTCCTGTCCTTATTTCTGCTGACCTGATAATTTACTTTTGTATTTTCAGCCTGCTTGCAGTTCTCTTCTTTGTCCTTGAGCCCAGCCCTGGGGGATATCAATGCCTGATTCCACCAAAATTATTCTTCATGGGCCAACTGATCCCAGACCCTGACCATGTGAGATCTCACAGTCTGTAAATAGTGGCCAGGGTGATCAAGGGAGAGAAAGTCACTCACATGACTTGATGCAACTTTTCTATACCAGCGCCGGCCATGGGGCCTGGCTCTCAGGAACACGGAAGCAGGAGGTCAAAGGACCGTGTTGCTCATATAAGGACATGTTGAAGATGCAGAAGCTCATTGGTGTCTGAGCTGCAGAAAGGGGCAGATGCAGCCTCCGATAGTGCCTGAAATGGCGAGAGGTGTCGCTATTGGCTCTCAGGAGGGAGGGTGTAAGGGGTGGTCTATATAGATCCCAGTCGGCACCCTGACAACTCACAGGCTGATCCTGCAGCTGGGACTGTGACCTTGAGGACATGAGGTCAGGATGGCTCTGGGCAGACACCTCTCCCTGCGGGGACTCTGTGTCCTCCTCCTCGGCACCATGGTGGGTGGTCAAGGTAAGAGCTGCCCCTCTGTCCTGGGTCCACAGCAGGGAGTGGACCCCTTGGTGAAAGGAAAGGTGTCTGGAGTTCTGGAGCCGAGCCTCAGTGTTTTTGATCAAAAAGGAGCCACGCTGACTGTGAACACTGGGCCTTCTCCTGGAGGGGGTCCACTGATCGTAGCGGCAGATTTTACAGAGCAGTGAGGTTTGGTCTGGACCAAGCTGGGTCAGCCTGAGTCCCCTCTGCTGTCTCCCTTTTTCTCAGGGATCTTCTAGGATTCCAGTGGCTCCCAGTGTGTGGAAGGTCCAGTGACTGAGCTCAGCTGGGGCTCTGGGCTGTTCCCACATGCTCCACGTGCCTGGTGTGTGAGCACTGCCCCTGGGTCCCTGTGTTTCCTGTGTCTGTGCTCCTGTGGGCTCTGTGCTTGTGTGTGTGTGTGTGTGTGTGAGGGTGTGTCTGTGTGTGAGGAGTTTGTGTTTGTGTGCAAGGATATGTGTGTTTGCAGAGATGTGTGATGAGTGTTTGAGTGTGTGTGTGAGAGAGGGTGTGTGTGTGTGTGTGTGTGTGTGTAATGTGTGAGGAGTTTGTGTTTGTGTGCAAGGGTATGCATGTTTTCAGGGGTGTGTGAGGAGTGTGTGAGGGTGTGTGTGTGTGTGGAATGTGTGAGGAGCTTGTGTGTGTCTGTGTGTGAGGGTGTGTGAGGGTGTATAAGGAGTGTATGAGGAGTTTGTGTGTGTAAGCGTCCATGAGGAGTGTGTGAGGGTTTGCGTGTGAGGGTGTCAGCAGTGTGTTTTGTTAGCATGGGAGGAGTTTGTGTGTGTGAGGGTATGTGTGGAGTGTGTGAGGAGTTTGTGAGTGTTTGTGTGAAAGTGTGTGAGGAGTGTGTGAGAGTATGTGTGTGTGTATGTGTGGAGTGTGTGAGGAGCTTGTGTCTGTTTGCGTGTGAGGGTTTGTGGAGCTGGTCTGTATGAGAGGAATGGGGCTGCTGAGCAGGGACTGAGTCTGTTGGTCTGTGAAGCACACAGGGTCCCATATGGCTGGGTCACTGCATGTAACCAGATCAGAGACAATCATGCCCCTGCCTGCCTCTCTCTGGCTCCTCTCCCCCATCCCCTGGGCTTCCCTCTGCTTGTTCCCTAGTCTGTGCAGCACTGGGAACTGTGAGAGGCTCTGCCTGCTGGCCTCATCTGTTCCCACCAGGTGCCCGTTGTGGAGCAAAGAAGCCCGCAGCCAGAAGAGGGGACCCCTTGTCTGTGGAGTTTAGTTGATGTGCAGCCCCAGGTGTATAAGTTCCTGAGTCCCTGCCCCAGTCCCTGTGACTTGTTTCCTGATGTGATGGCCTGGGATGGTCCTTCCCCCTCCCAGGATCTGCTGTGATTCTGTAGGGAGCTCTTTCTCTCTTGTGCCCTCTCCTGTACCTCCCTGGACCTGGTTTCCCCTGAGTGAGAGGAGGGGGAAACCATCCTCTCAACCAGTGAGGGCTATGGCTGCAGAGAATCTGGTCTCCAGCCTGGAAGAGGCGTCTCTCTCAGATGTGGGTGCTGGTCCGCTGAGACTCAGTGCAGCCCTGTCTCCTCTCAGAGCTCACTGTTGTCCCCTAGACCTCAGCCTCCAGTTCACAGCTCTCCTTGGGAAGCCCCCTCCCTCCATGTCTCTGCTCCTCGAATGCTGGGTAGATGCTGGTGAAGCATCTTCTCCTGAGAGCTCTGGAGGGCAGAGGTGGGTTTTGATCCCTTGAGGAGTGAGACAACATGTGTTCTGATGCAAGGCCCCACACTTACTAGGACAACTCTTGAAAGTTTCCTGAGACGTTACTTATGAAGCAAGATCGTTCTGCCAAAGGAAGTACTCTTTGTTTATCCTGAAACAATGCTGTCTGTGTTTTCCTACTAAAATTTTCTTCTTCTACTTCATATGACATTGAACTTGCTCCTCATAAAACAATAGTCTAGGCATTTGTGAGCATTTGATGATTACTGAGCTGGGCAGACATTACAAGAGTTTTTACCAGGAAATTCATGATGGACACTGCCAAAAAATTATTCCTTGAAGCATAATTGATGTTATTATACACAATAATGTAGACCCCCCCCAAGATTAGATAATTCAATATATAATATTTTTGTAACATGTTTTTAAAAGTTAACAATATATTTTGCACATCTGTACATGTTAATATTGTTTTTGTTGTTGTTTTGAGTTAATTTTTTGTTTATTTACTTTTAAAATATAAATCTATTTTAATTGGAGGCTAATTACTTTACAATATTGTATTGGTTTTGCCATACATCAACATGAATCCACTACAGGTATACACATGTTCCCCATCCTGAACCCCCCTCCCTCCTCCCTCCCTGTACCATTCCTTTGGGTCGTCTCAGTGCACCAGCCCCAAGCATCCAGCATGCATCAAACCTGAACAGACGATTCGTTTCATATATGATATATATGTTTCAATGCCTTTCTCCCAAATCATCCCACCCTCGCCCTCTCCCACAGAGTCCAAAAGTCTGTTCTATATATCTGTATTTCTTTTGCTGTCTCGCATACAGGGTTATCATAATCTTTCTAAATTTTATATATTTGCATTAGTATATTGTATTGGTGTTTCTCTTTCTGGCTTACTTCATTCTGTATAATAGGCTCCAGTTTCATTCACCTCATTAGAACTGATTCAAATGTATTCTTTTTAATGGCTGAGTAATACTCCATTGTGTATATGTACCACAGCTTTCTTATCCATTCATCTGCCGATGGACATCTAGGTTGCTTCCATGTCCTGGCTATTATAAACAGTGCTGCAATGAACATTGGGGTACACATGTCTCTTTCAATTCTGGTTTCCTTGGTGTGTATGCCCAGCAGTGGGATTGCTGGGTCTTAAGGCAGTTCTATTTGGAATTTTATAAGGAATCTCCACACTGTTCTCCATAGTGGCTGTACTAGTTTGCATTCCCACCAACAGTGTAAGAGGGTTCCCTTTTCTCCACATCCTCTCCAGCATTTATTGCTTGTAGACTTTTGGATAGCAGCCATCCTGACTGGCATGAAATGGTACTTCACTGTGGTTTTGATTTGTATTTCTCTGATAATGAGTGATGTTGAGCATCTTTTCATGTGTTTGTTAGCTATCCATATGTCTTCTTAGAGAAATGTCTATTTAGTTCTTTGGCCATGTTTTGATTGGGTCGTTCATTTTTCTGGAATTGAGCAGCAGGAGTTGCTTGTATATTTTTGAGATTAGTTGTTTGTCAGTTGCTTCATTTGCTATTATTTTCTCTCATTCTGAAGGCTGTGTTTTCACCTTGCTTAGAGTTTCCTTTGTTGTGCAGAGGCTTTATTTTATTTATTTTGTTTATTTTTTTTACTTTACAATACTGTATTGGTTTTGCCATACATTGACATGAATCCACCATGGGTGTACATGAGTTCTCACTCCTGAACTCCCCCTCCCACCACCCTCCCCATATCATCTCTCTGGGTCATCCCAGTGCACCAGCCCCAAACATCCTGTATCCTGTATCAAACCTAGACTGGCAATTCGATAGTATACATGTTTAAATTCCATTCTCCCAAATCATCCCACCCTCTCCCTCTCCCACAGAATCCAAAAGTCTGTTCTATACATCTGTGTCTCTTTTGCTGTCTCACATACAGGGTTATCATTACCATCTTTCTAAATTCCATATATATGTGTTAGTATACTATACTGGTGTTTTTCTTTCTGGCTTACTTCACTCTTTGTAATTGGCTCCAGTTTCATCCACCTCATTAGAACTGATTCAAATGTATTCTTTTTAATGGCTGAGTAAGTTTAATTAGGTCCCATTTGTTTATTTTTGCTTTTATTTACAATATTCTGGGAGGTGGGTCATAGAGGATCCTGCTGTGATTTTTGTCGGAGAGCATTTTGCCTATGTTCTCCTCTAGGAGTTTTATAGTTTCTGGTCTTACATTTAGATCTTTAATCCATTTTGAGTTTATTTTTGTGTATGGTGTTATGCTGCTTTTACACAGTAAAATTTCTTATTGTTTTGATGTGTGTGTGCGCACTCAATTGTGTCTGACTCTTTAGGCTTCTCTGTCCAGTGGGATTCTCCAGGCAGGAATACTGCAGTGGATTGCCATACCCTCCTGAGGGGATCTTCCCAACCCAGGGATTGAATCTGCATCTTTTTTATCCCTGGCACTGGCACACAGATTCTTTGCACTGCTTAAGAAGTCCATTGTATTGATGGAATTACAAAAGATAGGATATTCCAGGGATAACATAGAAAATTTAAATCCTACAATTATTTTATTTTATAATTGAAATGCAGTGTACTTTCCTAATCACCAGTGTTAAGAATGTTGATGAAAAATCAATTAACAATTTTGTTAAGGAGAAAAGCAGGCAATTTTATTCTACCCAAACTTTGGATAATAATCCGGGAANTGCTTGTATATTTTTGAGATTAGTTGTTTGTCAGTTGCTTCATTTGCTATTATTTTCTCTCATTCTGAAGGCTGTGTTTTCACCTTGCTTAGAGTTTCCTTTGTTGTGCAGAGGCTTTATTTTATTTATTTTGTTTATTTTTTTTACTTTACAATACTGTATTGGTTTTGCCATACATTGACATGAATCCACCATGGGTGTACATGAGTTCTCACTCCTGAACTCCCCCTCCCACCACCCTCCCCATATCATCTCTCTGGGTCATCCCAGTGCACCAGCCCCAAACATCCTGTATCCTGTATCAAACCTAGACTGGCAATTCGATAGTATACATGTTTAAATTCCATTCTCCCAAATCATCCCACCCTCTCCCTCTCCCACAGAATCCAAAAGTCTGTTCTATACATCTGTGTCTCTTTTGCTGTCTCACATACAGGGTTATCATTACCATCTTTCTAAATTCCATATATATGTGTTAGTATACTATACTGGTGTTTTTCTTTCTGGCTTACTTCACTCTTTGTAATTGGCTCCAGTTTCATCCACCTCATTAGAACTGATTCAAATGTATTCTTTTTAATGGCTGAGTAAGTTTAATTAGGTCCCATTTGTTTATTTTTGCTTTTATTTACAATATTCTGGGAGGTGGGTCATAGAGGATCCTGCTGTGATTTTTGTCGGAGAGCATTTTGCCTATGTTCTCCTCTAGGAGTTTTATAGTTTCTGGTCTTACATTTAGATCTTTAATCCATTTTGAGTTTATTTTTGTGTATGGTGTTATGCTGCTTTTACACAGTAAAATTTCTTATTGTTTTGATGTGTGTGTGCGCACTCAATTGTGTCTGACTCTTTAGGCTTCTCTGTCCAGTGGGATTCTCCAGGCAGGAATACTGCAGTGGATTGCCATACCCTCCTGAGGGGATCTTCCCAACCCAGGGATTGAATCTGCATCTTTTTTATCCCTGGCACTGGCACACAGATTCTTTGCACTGCTTAAGAAGTCCATTGTATTGATGGAATTACAAAAGATAGGATATTCCAGGGATAACATAGAAAATTTAAATCCTACAATTATTTTATTTTATAATTGAAATGCAGTGTACTTTCCTAATCACCAGTGTTAAGAATGTTGATGAAAAATCAATTAACAATTTTGTTAAGGAGAAAAGCAGGCGATTTTATTCTACCCAAACTTTGGATAATAATCCGGGAAGCAGATTCTCAGAAAACTCCAGAGTCATCTTGAATCCTAATCTCTTAAGTGAAATCTCATCGGTTTTGCCAAATTCCATTTGTTAGACTCATGTTACTAGATACACACAAGTGTGGGGATTACACAAGGACATGAACACCAGGTGGCAGGAATAACCAGGACACTTTAGAGCCTGTTACCCCAGCCCTCTGTTCCTGAGCTGGATGAGATGCTCCCTATAGACAGGGAAGGAGAGGGAGGATTCCTCCATGGATCCTGGGCCATGAGCTGTAACTGAGATGATGGGGAAGCTGGGTCTTAGTAGCCTTGGGCACATCTACAAGGAGGGCAGCATCCAGAGTCTCTGAAGTCCTGTCCTCAGTGGTGTCCCTGGAGCTGGTTCTACAGGCTTGTGAGAAAAACCTGGTGCCTCCCTTCCTGCTCCATGTTCAGCAATGGCACATTGGGAGCCTAGAGTTGGCCGTGGTGGGAATATGTGTATCACAGAAGTCAACAAATACTAAATATATAGGGAATTTTCCCTCTCAGCTCATTTTAAAAATATTTATAACATTGCCTTGTCTCCTAAAATCTCTCCTGTGTCCTGTGTCTGTGTCTGTCTTGCAGCTCTGGAGCTGAGGCTGAAGGATGGAGCCCACCGCTGTGAGGGGAGAGTAGAAGTGAAGCACCAAGGAGAATGGGGCACAGTGAATGATTATGATTGGGGCTTGGAGCAGGTAGCTGTGGTGTGCAGACAGCTGAGGTGTGGAGCGGCTGTTGAGGCTCCTCGAGGTGCTTACTTTGGACCAGCAGCTGGCCCCATTTGGTTTTACTATGTGTTATGCAGGGGAACAGAGTCAGCTCTCACTGAATGTCAACATTCTAGTATTAGAGACTTTAGCGATGATGGTTTCATTCATGACTGGGATGCTGGAGCAGTCTGCTCAGGTGAGTCCTGCCTGGTCTGGGTGGGGGTCCCCAGCAGAAAAAGCTTTGGTCTGATTCCCAGAATAACTATGTGAGAATATGGATCACAGCCTTTAGAGTCTACTTGGGTGAAGACTCTAGTCCCACATGATTCCAAGAGCATTGGGTGCTCAAAGGAGCAGAAGGAATTGCTTGGACTTGAACAGTAAAGGCTCCAGACCAACTTCTGGGTTGGACCTGTCTGAGTTAATTTCATCATGGTAGTTGCTTTTTATTCTTTTTTAGGATGGTTTGAGAAGTGCAGCTACAGGGTGGTATATAGGAGAGATGCAGGCAAGCAAATTGTATTGTATTCATTTTCCTAGGAACTATTATCTGTCTTATGAAAAAGACAGAGTACCATCAGGTCGGTACATGGGGAGATTCCAATAGAACAAGCTCAACCTAGCAGTCTTAACCAAAATGGGGCATGAAGATCCAGGGACTAGTAACAGTTCTGTGGATCAAGATGCAGTTACACAAGGGAAAAGACACGAGGGGATTTCACTGGTGTGTTTGAATGTCACTAGGTCACAGTCAGTCAGGGGTGGCAAGAAGGGGGACTTCTGGCAAGGGATAGTCTCATCACACTGGTGCACCTGCTCACCTGGGTGGGGAGCTCATATCCTTTTGTGGGGGTGTTGAAACTGCAGAAAAATATGAAGCTTTGAAATTTATACCACAGCTGGAACAAAGCAAGTGCTAAGGCAGTGAGGCTAAAAGAACCTGAAGTGACTCATAAGAAGTGTTCAGTGCTGTCTAAGTGTAACTGACTTGTGCCAAATTGGAGACAGTAAAGACAGCAGTGAAACTGGAGTGTGAATGGGTGGTCTCAGGAACTAAGAGCATCTCAGTTGTTATCGCAATGGTGGATGAGATGGCCAGGACGTTATCCATCAGAGCAGCTGGATTGGAGGAAAAGTCAGAAATCACAGTGAATTCCCCGAGGGAGGTGGTTGAGTCTCAGGAAAGGGTCATCCTACTTGATGGGATGGTGGGACTTGGCAGCCCTGAGGACATCTGCAGGGGGTCCCTAAGAGCCACAGCCAATTAGCTCTTTGGTGTTCTGTTGGAGAAGATTGATGGAAAGGTGATCTTTTCCAATCCCACCTTCAGCAGATTTTTGATGATACTAGTTGAGACCCCTAAGAAAACAATTATTTTCTTTTTAGAAAATACTTTATCCAGGCATTCAGTAAAATTCAGTTCAGTTCAGTTGCTCAGTTGTGTCCGACTCTTTGCGACCCCATGAAGCACAGCATGCCAGGCCTCCCTGTCCATCACCAACTCCCGGAGTTCACTCAGACTCATGTCCATCGAGTCAGTGATGCCATCCAGCCATCTCATCCTCTGTCGTCCCCTTCTCCTCCTGCCCCCAATCCCTCCCAGCATCAGAGTCTTTTCCAATGAGTCAACTCTTCGCATGAGGTGGCCAAAGTACTGGAGTTTCAGCTTTAGCATCATTCCTTCCAAAGAACACCCAGGGCTGATCTCTTTCAGGATGGACTGGTTGGCTCTCCTTGCAGTCCAAGGGACTCTCAAGAGTCTTCTCCAACACCACAGTTCAAAATCATCAATTCTTTGGCGCTCAGCCTTCTTCACAGTCCAACTCTCACATCCATACATGACCACAGGAAAAACCATATCTTGACTAGATGGACCTTAGTTGGCAAGGTAATATCTCTGGTTTAGAATATGCTATCTAGGTTGGTCATAACTTTTCTTCCAAAGAGTAAGCGTCTTTTAATTTCATGGCTGCAGTCACCATCAGCAGTGATTTTGGAGCCCAAGAAAATAAAGTCTGACACTGTTTCCACTGTTTCCCCATCTATTTGCCATGGAGTGACGGGACCGGATGCCATGATCTTCGTTTTCTGAATGTTGAGCTTTAGGCCAACTTTTTTGCTCTCCTCTTTCACTTTCATCAAGAGGCTTTTTAGTTCCTCTTCACTTTCTGCCATAAGGGTGGTGTGATCTGAATATCTGAGGTTATTGATATTTCTCCCAGCAATCTTGATTCCAG
>SJXP01003179.1:0-21854 GCA_006408505.1 Damaliscus lunatus
GAGCCCATCTTTGCATGAAATGTTCCCTTGGTATCTCTAATTTTCTTGAAGAGATCTCTAGTCTTTCCCATTCTATTGTTTTCCTCTATTTCTTTGCATTGATATCTGAGAAAGGCTTTCTTATCTTTCCTTGCTATTCTTTGGAACTCTGCCTTCAAATGGGTATATCTTTTCTTTTCTTCTTTGCTTTTCACTTCCCGTCTTTTCACAGCTATTTGTAAGGCCTCCTTGGACAGCCAATTTGCTTTTCTGCATTTCTTTTTCTTAGGGATGGTCATGATTCCTGTCTCCTGTACAATGTCATGAATCTCTGTCCATAGTTCACCAGGCACTCTGTCTATCAAATCTAGTCCCTTAAATCTATTTCTCACTTCCACTGTATAATCATAAGGGATTTGATTTAGGTCATACCTGAATGGTATAGTGGTTTTCTCCACTTCTTCAATTTCAGTCTGAATTTGGCAATAAGGAGTTCATGATCTGAGCTATAGTCAGCTCCTGGTCTTGTTTTTGCTGACTGTATAGAGCTTCTCATCTTTGGCTGCAAAGAATATAATCAATCTGATTTTGGTGTCGGCCATCTGGTGATGCCCATGTGTAGAATACTCTCTTGTGCTGTTGGAAGATGGTGTTTGCTATGACCAGTGTGTTCTCTTGGCAGAACTCTATTAGCCTTTGCCCTGCTTCATTCTGTACTCCAAGGCCAAATTTGCCTGTTACCCCAGGTGTTTCTTGACTTCCTATTTTTGCATTCCAGTCCCCTATAATGAAAAGGACATCTTTTTTTTTTTTTTAAGGGCAAACCCTTAGCCATCAGGTATTAAATCCATTGCTAAAATTAGTTTAACTGATTAGCTGCTAATTAACCACTAACAAACTCTTTTTCTCTAATGTTTTTTTATAATTTTGACCAGAAAATACAACTGCAAAAGTGGAAATCATGACACATATATAACAACCTGTGTATATGTATTTACCTATGTACAAATATAGACATATGTATTTATATCATATATGTATAATGCAACATTGTAGAAATGTATCAATTATAGGTCTCTCTCCATAATGAATACTCCTTTATTTTCTTTTGTAATGAAATGAAACTTAAAATTAATTAGGCATATTCAGTGAGATACATGGTTATTTTTGTACTGTGCAAAAGGGCTGGGAAATCCATACAATTTTGAACATATTTTTGCTTTGTTAGTTTCAAAAAAAAAATCTATAATCAGTACCAAAAAATCTATGATCAGGAACCTCCATAAAATTCTCCATAGTGGTTATCCCAATTTACATTCCCACCAACAGTGATACATGAACCCCCGTTTTCACTGAAGCACTAGTTACAATAGCTAGGACATGGAAGCAAACTAGATGTTGATCAACAGATGAATGGGTAAAGATGTGATTTCTATATTTCAATGGAATATTACTAAGCCATAGAAAAAGAATATGCCAGTCTATGTTTGATACAGGATACAGGATGCTTGGGACTGGTGCATGGGGATGATCCAGGGGGATGATATTGGGTGGGAGGGGGGAAGGAGATTCAGGACTGGGAGCTTGCGTGCACCCGTGGTGGATTCATATCAATGTATGACAAAACCAATACAGTGTTACAAAGTAAAATAAAGTAAAAATAAAATTAAAAAAAAAATTAAAAAAAAGAAAAAGTATATAATGATGCTATTTGCAGCAACCTGGACGGACCTAGAGATTATCATATTAAGTGAAGCAAGTCGGGCAGAGAAAGACAAATATATGATATCTCTTATATGAGGAATCTAAAAAACTGATACAAATAAATTTATTTACAAAACAGAAATAAATACATAGAAAACAAACTTACGGTTACTAAAGGGAAAAGAGGGGAGGGATAAATTAAAAGTTTGAGATACACACTGCTGCTGCTGCTAAGTCACTTCAGTCGTGTCCAACTCTGTGTAACCCCATAGACGCCAGCCCACCAGGCTCCCCCGTCCCTGGGATTCTCCAGGCAAGAACACTGGAGTGGGTTGCCATTTCCTTCTCCAACGCATGAAAGTGAAAAGTGAAAGTGAAGTCGCTCAGTCGTGTCCGACTCTTCGCGACCCCATGGACTGCAGCCCACCAGGCTCCTCCGCCCATGGGATTTTCCACGCAAGAGTACTGGAGTGGGGTGCATCACCTTCTCCTGAGATACACACTATTATACACAAAGTAGATGAACAACAAGGACCTGCTGTGCAGAAAATGGAACTATATTAAATGTTTTGTGATAACATATAAGACAAAAAATCTAAAAAATATTTTTTATATTCAAATGTATATGTATGTCTGAAATATTTTGTTGTACACCTGAATCTAATACAACATTGTAAGTCAACTGTATTTTAATTAAAAATAAAAATTTAAAAATCTGTAATCAATATCATTATTAACAACATTTTTTATGCAATTTTGTACAAACTATTTAAACTTCTCATGCACAGTATCAGTCATTCTTGTGAGGATGGCCAGGACCATCCTCCATGGGGTTCAGTTGTGGGTCAGGCAGCCACCTCTTCAGAGCAGGTGGACAGCACAGAAGCCAAGGGCTCCTCCTTGTTCTGTTCTGAACCAGCCTGCATTCCTGGACATCCCTCAGGCTTGCTGAGAAGTTCAAATGGAGTCCTCTGCTTGTGCCCACTTCTTTAGGAACTTGAGAAGCCAACTGAGGAAGCTGCTGTGCTATGAGTGGGGCTTTGGGGAGATAGATGGTGAAAAGGATCTTTAACAACTTTGCTCAAATTTATAAACAAAATCCCTTCTTGAAAATGTATTCAGATTTTTTTTTTAATTGCTTTGAGTTGCTTCTCTTGAGGGTTTCCCTGATAACCCAAGCTGGTACAGAATCTGCTTGCAGTTCTGGAGACACAGGAGACGTGGGTTCAATCCCTGGGTCAGGAAGATCCCCTGGAGAAAGAAATGGCGACCGACTCCAGTGGGTCTTGCCTGGGAAATCCCATGTGCGGAGTCTGGTGGGCTGCAGTCCAAGGGGCCACTAAGAGTCAGACACAACTGAGGACGCACACATGCACGCTTCTCTTGATATCTGACTGCTGCTTCTTCGGCATGTGATGCTGTCCTGAGAACTTGAAGGTTCAGCTTTATTTGGGTGACACACACAAGATGTAACTCCCATGCCTCTGGTGGGGGAGAAAGAAGCCAGGTAGGTTCCCTGTTGGCACACCTAGTCTGAAAGCCGCTGTGCAGGGACCACTGGGCTTGGAGAGCCAGGTGCTGGGTCAAGGCGCCCCAACTTCTCCTGTCTCGGCCTTTCTCCTCAGCAGATCTAGCTCAGCTTTCCTGCACCCGGGCATTTGCTCCGAGTGGATCATCTTTCCCAGGGACCAAGAGAGCAGTCATGGTTAGGTCAGAGCCTGTCCTCACCTGTCACATCACTGGACCTCAAGAAAAAGGGCTTTTTCACAGCTGCATTTCCAGTGCCCAGAACCCTGCCTAAATATTTGTTGAATGAAATCACGTGGATGGGGGCACTCCCTTGATGCCCTAGGTTTCACATTTCTTTCATAAATACCTTTCAGAACAGGTGTCACTTGGTAATAAAGGCTTAACGAAAGCTGAGACTGACACACGTAAGCATTGCACAGGAGGCAAACAGGCCGGCGGGGGAAGTGGTTTAGAGAAGCAGACAGGTCCCTGAGAGCATTTTAAGTGGAGGCAAAAAGGAACCCATGCCGTCTGCTGCCTGAGAGATTTAATCCAAGAAATACTGCTGTGCTGTGAAATTAATTACTATCAGAAAAGAAAGCCTCCAGTGATTTAAAATTATACTGCATATATCTATATAGTATATTACAGCACATTAAGAAAGTTAAAGTAAATTAAAAGCCCTCAGACAATCCACATATTATTTCAAGATCCCAGTGGCATATGAATGATGCCTCCTGCTCACTTCTTTCTGTCTCTTTTGTAAATATAGGCAGCTTCCAAAAGCAACCACTTGACTAGTGAGAGGCTCTTGCATAGAAATAGCCACTGGTCCTCTGACCCCTTCAATGTTACAAGAGCTGCAGCCACCAAGGTTCCAACTGTAACTCACCCTCCCAACATCCCAGAGCTGTTGCTTGTGGAGGCCCCAGTACTAATTTCCAATCTCAGTTTCTCCTGTTTATGCCAAAGGCCTACAGCACTCAGTCTTCTGGACTGTAGTTGCGAAGTGGTGTTTCACAGTAGCTTTAATCTCCCCTTCTCTAATGATTAGTGATGAAATGTTTCTTCAGAGCTTTGGCTGTTTCTTTTATGGGTTGCTTTTGCTTTTTCTGGTGGCTCAGTGGTAAAGAAGCCACCCACCAGTGCAGGAGACATAGGTTTGATCCTGGGGTTGGGAAGATCCCCTAGAGAAGGAACTGGCAAACCACTCCACTATTCTTGCCTGGGAAATCCCATGGACTCAGGAGCCTGGCAGGCTACAGTCCATGAGATCTCAAAGAGTCAGACACGACTTAGCAACTGAGCACACACATGGTTTCCTTATTATTGTTTGGAGGGTTTCCTGTGTTTTCTGAATTCAAGTCCTTCATCAGACACATGCATTGCAAATATTTTTTCTTGGATAGCCAGTGCTGTCCATAGTCTACCCTCTTGCTGTCCTGTTCCCTGAAACAAGAAAGAATCTAGAACACTTCCAACCATGTATCCTTGTTAACAGACGTTCAGTGCCCACTTGCCTGACATATCACTGAGCTTCAGATGAGAGTCACACTGATGAACAGAGGTGATCCTGTCTCCAGGGAGCTATCGGGTTTCCCTGAAACACCTGCATGTTTAGAGGAGCTTAGAGGCAGCTGTATGAGTCACAGTGATTTTTTAATGCATTCTCCAACCTTATTCATCTGTATTAGTTTAGGATTACTTATAAAAGGAAGATTAAACAGAATCCTGTCTTGCTTCAGATACCACTGGTATTTTGGAAGTCATGAAGATGCTTTGGGAAACTTTAAATAATTTATTTTACAAGACCAGCCCCTGTCCTGGGAGGTTTTCATGTCGAATTCCAAGAACTGCTTTTGTCTTTTGATATAATGCATATATGAACAATTAAAAGTCATTTAAAATAATTGATTCAATTCACTAAAGCCAACAAATTAATTAACTGATGCATAATTAATCAGAGCAGCAAGGCATCCCATCTTAAGGGGCCAGAGAGAAAAGCTGTGATTTGTGTGTTCCTGAACAGAGCAGATAACAGTCAGCTATGCTCTTGAACCAGGCACTGATGCAATCAGGGCCATAATTTAAGAGCCGAAGGTGATTCTCCAGGCTCAGGCTGGGTCTTAAGATCGACCCAGAACTCTGGCTCTCAGAGTGGGGAGGGTGGGTTCCTGAGAGCGTCCTGGTTCACAGATACACAAACCACTACAATCAAATCACCATCTCAGAAAGGTGCCCATCAGCTGTTTGTTTCAGGTCTCTGCAGAGATGAGTCCAGACATTGAGAATAACCATTTAGAAACTTTTATAGGAATTTGACAGAGTCATTTTATGTTTGTTGAATCTAATATTTTAAACTTAGGGTGTATATTTTTATGTCCATTTTCATTTAATTTTTCCAGCAGTTCTTTTCATTGTGTTTTAAGTATGTATCAGTATGCAATAGATTCCCTGGTGGCTCAGACAGTAAAGAATCTGCCTTCAATGCAGGAGACCCAGGTTTGATTCCTGGGTCAGGAAGATCCCCTGGAGAAGGAAATGACAATCCACTCCAGTATTCTTGCCTGGGCAATCCCATGGACAGAGGAACGTGGCAGGCTACAGTCCGTGGGGTCACAAAGAGTTGGACAGGACTGAATGACCAGACAACAACAGAAGAGAAAACCCCTCACCTTCTGTTTGACACACGGAGATGTACACGGGCTCCATTTAGTCAAATGAATGGGACAAGTCTACTGCCCTGAATCAGGCAAATTAGACTTCCAGGACCAGATGGGTCAGTCCATCCGGTCATGTAACATGCCTGATACTGTTGGCATCACCTAAACAGCGGAGGAGAAAATCAGAGCCATGTTCAAATACTAACTTCTCTGCTTCCTAGCTACATAATCATTGACACTTTACTTGACCTCTGGGTTGTCAGTCTCCAGCTCCATAAAATGGATTTGGTAACACGGATCTTGAAAGTCTAGCACTGATAGAACCCTCTTGTGCTGTAGAACCAGTACCTGTACTAAATATTTATAGTTTTTTTCACTTATTCTCAGAGTAAATCTTCCAAGTTACATACTATGATAACCTGATACCCAAGTCCAAACACTTAACCATTACAGCTTTAGAGATAAAATATATACAGGACTGAGGACAGAGCTTGGCGCATAGCAGTAAGTCAAATTACTCATCTCTTATTATTGTTATAGCTACGACTGCTTAGGAGGTCAAAGGCAACACAGGAAGTGAAAACTCACGCTTGGCTTTTGCTCAGAATTCTCTCCTCTGCTGGAGGAACCCCAGGCTGCCCTGCTTGAGGTGCTGGGTGGCGGCCTGGCTCTAGATTTCTCAGGGCTCGGATGCAACCCCAGGAGCAGGGATAAGAAGAGCAGGTTTAGGTGCAGGGAAAGTTTAGGCAGAGAATGATTTAAAGGCCAACTAGAAGGCTCTGTGACCTCCCATGTTCCTTAGTTGCTCAGTCATGTCCGACTCTCTGTGACCCCATGGACTGCAGCCCATCAATCGGTCCACAAGATTTTCCAGGCAAGAATACTGGAATGGGCTGCCGTGTCCTTCTCCAGGGGATCTTCTGGATCCAGGGATCGAACCTGGGTCTCCCGCGTTGCAGGCAGTTTCTTTACAACTGTGCCACGTGGGAAGACTCCCATGACTTCCCAAGCCACTCCTTTAAAGCCCAGATGTCACCTGAAATGCATATCAGGGTGGTTCAGCCATTCATTCGGCAGGATCTCTGGAAAGGGCCTCCCTCCTGGTAACAGGAGATATTACACAGAAGTATGAAGGCTTTTCAGGCCAACAGTGTAGGATGATACTGGGGGCTTCCCTGATAGCTCAGCTGGTAAAGAATCTGCTGGAGTGCAGGAGACCCCAGTTCGCTTCCTGGGTTTCAAAGATCTGCTGGAGAAGGGATAGGCTACCCACTCCAGTATTCTTGGGCTTCCCTGGTGGCTCAGCTGGTAAAGAAACCGCCTGCAGTGCGGGAGACCTGGGTTCAATCCCCGGGTTGGGAAGATCCCCTGGAGAAGGGAAAGACTACCCACTCCAGCTTTCTGGCCTGGAGAATTCCATGGACTCTCTAGTCCTTAGGGTAGCAAAGAGTCGCATACGACTGAGCGACTTTCACTCACTCACTCACTCATAGGATGATATCAGGTCTTACTAGCTGAGCCAGGGTGAATCTGACACGTAGAAGAGCACTCACTGGTCGCCTGAAAGGGTTAGAAGATTCACTTGAGAGGAAGGCAGGCTGGAACAACTTGGAGAATGTGCCCGTTGGTACCCAGCTGACCCCGCTAATCTTCATCCAAGTGCAGATAAGTTACACATTGTGAAGACAGAAAAGAAGCCTCTGGGAGGAGGCTGCCGGGTCTTTAGCACAACTCAGCACCCCCTCAGTACCCCCTCAGCGAGGGGGTACGGCCGCGTGGCCCAGGACATCTCCCCTCAGGCCGGGGGCTGGGGGTGTGGAGGTGTGTGGCCCCCTCCCGCCCCTCTCCCTTGCTTCCTCCTGCACGCGGCATGCTGGTTCCTAAAACAGGCTGCCGGTCTTCCAATCCCACCTCCTCACTGAGCAGGCGCCTGACTTCTGTTGGGCGCCGAATCCCCAGGAACAGGGAGCTCCCGGAGGTGTGTGAGGATGGACAGACGTTGAACTCTGCTTGGTATCCACGTGGGACACGCAGGCAGTGAGCAGCCAGCCTGGCATGTGCTGGGCCATTCGTCTCCTCAGACCAACCCTGCCTGTCAGTGAGGAGTCGATATCTATTTAGAGATGAGCCAGGCTCACATGTTTCCTTTCTGCTTCTTAGGGCAGAACCCAGGGACTCATCCTTTTTACATGAATGTGGGTCTTTAGGAGATGGGGTTCTAAATGTCACATGTACTTTGTAACCCCGAAGCCACCTCACTCACCCCTCCTTGTTACCATATCTTCTGGGAGGGGGCACTTGAGATAGCCCTTCGGAGCCCCTTCAGCAGCATCTCTCAGTTTACACGTCTGCAAACCCCCCTGTCACACTGCCTGATGGCCACTGACTTCATATGAACATTAATGACCTTCACGTTCTCCTTCCAGCCCTTCCAAGTATCCCTCAGGCCTTGCTGCCCTTCCCCCAAAAGAAAAGGGGAAACGAGAGCGTTAACCAGCTTCTGGGGACTGTACATACACTGAAACTATACAAAACCAGGAAGGAAATTCAGTCCATGGACTTTTACACGCAGTCAATAAACAGCAAGAGCCTGTGCAAGGAACGCAGATACCGCTGAGTACCTACCAAGTGCTAAATTCTTGGACAAATTGAATTCATGTCCTTGTTCTGCAGGAATTTGCAGCATATTCTGGGGAGATAAATGCATGAATCCAAGTAACTTCAGCAAGGTCAGAGGGGATAAATGCCACAAAAGAGATACAAATTTAAGTATCATATGAGTTCACTGGAAAAGTTACTTGTAACTAGGAAATCAGGCCCCCTTACACTCTCAGTGCTTATTGTTGTGGAGAATGATGACCTCAGAGCGTAAGTAGGACATGGGTCTGTGGTGATGGGATGTGGGTGGGAGTCTGGAGGAACATCACAGAGCAAAGGCAGGGAAGGGGAAGGGGCAGGTCTGGGGTAGGTGCCTTGGCAGTGGGTGGCTTATTTGATTGGCTTGATTCTGAGTCATGAGGTTGTAAAAGTTGGCTGAGATCCCAGAAAGCCTTGAACTGTGGGCTGCATAATTTCTGCCCTATTCCTTAACTTATCAGAAAATGTTGCAAGTTTTGCAGCAGGGAAAGATATGCAGGAAAAAAAGGCGGAGAGCTGGAGGGGAGGGTGCCTCTGTGGGGAGAGAGTCCATTACTAATGAAGCTTAGAGGGGATGATGGTCTGGAGAAGCGATTTCAAGACAGAAGGACCACACAGCCTCTAGGCTGCCAGGGACTTGTGCCCCGAGCCTGAGTAATTATTAATTCCTCTCTCTTTATAAGTGTACCAGTTTGGGCAATAAATGATAGGCTCACCTTAGTTAAAGCTGAGTAACTAGAAAGGTAAGACAGAGAAAAAGAATCAGGTTTTGGAGGAAAATGAGTCTGGTTGTGGACAAACTAAATTTGAGGCAGTGTTCAGGCTTCTAAGTGGGAACAGATAAGAATAATAATAGCCAGCATTCCCTGAGTGCTTCCCCTGGCACCCGTTTATTCTTCACAGTGATCCCATGAGGTGGGTATGTTATTATCCTCATTTTATGGAGGGTGAAACTGGGCAGAAAGTCCCATGAGCAGTAAATAGTTGAAAATTCAGGGGAGAATTCAGAACAGAGACAGACATCCAGAAATTATCCACCAAGAAGAGGTGGCAGCAGTGGAGAGGTCCAGGCGGATTGCCAAATAGAGAATGAAGCAGAGGTAGAGAGGCGAGAACAGATAAGGACCTAGCAGGAGGAAGGGGAAGTCAGGAAGACCCAAAGGAAGCACTGGGTTAGGGAAGTGGGGAAACAAATGACAGCATCGTGAAAACCACGCAAGAGAAAGGGGGATGAGGGCTCCTGAGCGCAGGACACTCTGGAGGGATGAAGCAAGGCATGGCAGAAAGGACTGATGGGTCGATGACTTCTGACCCAACACCAAGCTTGTGGATTTCCCCATCATCAAAAAGGGTTCCCCGTACCAAGGAAATCGTTGTCGCCCCCCAACCACTTGAGTTCCTGCCGCTGTTCTGCATGGCCTGCTGGCTGTGCTCCAGCCTCCTGCCGTAGGGGTGGAAGCCCAGCCCGGAGGCCGCTGCTGGCTCTGGGAGGTGTGCCAGCTGACACAGCAGTGAGAAAGGCTCTGTGTGTGCCAGGGGTCCCTTCTGCCTGGAGCTTCCATTGAACTAGGTATTTTAAAAGAAAAAAGATCAGACACCTCCCTCAGAATGGCAGCAGATGAGAAAGAACCATTAATAGAAGGCTTATCTTGACTTGGACTATTGAAGGCAACTTGCTGACCTCCAAAGGTAAAATTTTGCTCATCTGTAAACCTAATTTGGCCTGAATCTCACCCAAATTAATGTAGACTGTGTGTGCCAGGTAAGAACGAAATGAAATTCCAGTGCGCCTATTACTATGTTTTAATTTATTTTCATTGAAGTACAGTTGATTTAAATGTTATAAAAAGCATAAAGCAAAGTGATTCAGTTATGCATATACGTTTCTGTGTATATGTATATATAGAGATAGATGTATATATATATATCCCTTTTCAGATTCTTTTCAATTATAGGTTATTATGAGATATTGAATATAGTTCCCTATGCTATACTGTGGGTCCTTGTTTATTTTATACATAATAGTGTGTATCTAATAACCCCAAATTCCTAATATATCCCGCCCCCAGCCTATTAGTATTTGGAATCTTTGTCTTGTGTACTTTTGGAAGTAGGATGCAATTAAACTTGATACTCCTACTTCCCTTGATGCTAGATACAATCAGCAACTATGCTGAAACCATGGGCCCTTCCAAATCTGGAGTACGCTAGGAATTATTTTCTCTCTCAGTTTCGATTTCTATTCTTCCCATCTGTACCACCATCCTCCTTGAGGAATTCAGTCTGTTCATGATGAAACTATTTTTTTGATGCAGGAGAGAAATAGAGAGTTTCTCAGCCTCAGTGCTATTGACATTTGGGGTCGGATCAGTCTTTGCTGTGGAGTCTGATCCATGCGTTATAGGATGTCCAGCCTTCTCTCTGGCCTCATGACCCCTCTCCCCGAAGATGGGACATCAAAAATGCCTCCAGACATTGCCAAAATCTCCTGGGAGCACAAATTCCCATGTTTGAGAACCACAGTGATAAGCTCACCCAGACTAAGATGTTAATGATTTTAAATACCTTATTTCTTGGATGAATATTTTCATGTTGTAAGCAGAATCAAAAAGTGGTACAGTTGGGTAGCAATGTCGGTTTCTCTTTTTTTTTCTGTGACTCAATTAATCTCTCATCCAAGCATTCTGATAGAAGAAACACAATCCATGTGATGGATAGACTTGGCCGTCTCCGGGTCTGGATAGAGGCACCCAGTTCAATTCAGGGCTCCTCACTCAGTCCGGGACATTTGTTTGCACAGTGCTGTGATGCCCGTCGGGAGCAAGCAGCAGTAGTCACTGGGACTTGGTCTTCCTTGGGCGGGTACCCATGGTGTCATGGGCCCATCCTCTCTGGTTCAACTGTGGATTCATCCCCGCCACTCCCAAAGGGTTCTACATCCCTTCACACAGGCTGTCCCCACTTCGCATCCTCCTGTCTCTTACCACAGGCTCCTTTGGGACATAGGAAACTGGAGAACTTGCTCCCCGTCTTCTCGGAGATGGAGACAGACCCTCCCGGCCTGGAGGCACCTTCCTCTGCTCCTGTCCCCGGCGGCTGATGCATGCTGGTGTGATGTCCCCCCGTCACTGGGTCCTTGTACCCATATGGGCTCTGCTCCTTTCAGGCACCCCCAGCACAGGTGAGGGGGGCAGCCAGTGTCCACCCCTCATGCTTTTCCTCTCTCCCATCTTAGAGGAGGGAGAGCAAAAGAGAATGCTCTTCAACTTAAAAGTCAAGAATTTAATGCCTTTGTTCGGTTCTGCAAAGGCAACTTCCCTCTTCGACA
This sequence comes from Damaliscus lunatus, assembly GCA_006408505.1. Taxonomy (NCBI): domain Eukaryota; kingdom Metazoa; phylum Chordata; class Mammalia; order Artiodactyla; family Bovidae; genus Damaliscus; species Damaliscus lunatus. Next base: position 11,821 of record SJXP01003179.1, read on the forward strand.
GTGATGAATCGCTCCTTGCTGCCTGGGCTGGAGGAAGGCCCCCAGGGTCTAGTGGAGAAATTGACTGGAAAGAGAACACATGGCTTAATCTCCTCCCCCCGCCTCACTTGGCACCCCTCCACTCCTGTCTGCAGGTACCACGGCTCTGGATATACAGACAAGAGATAACCAAAGGCAGCCTCCACAAACCGAGTGACTTTGCACTGGGTGACTTACTTTACCTAATTCCATCAGGCTCTTTGATGGGTGAGTGTAGGACCTTAGAGAATCCATTTCTCATCATTAGGCATCAAGGCTACATTCAAGTGTCTACTTAAAGCCGTCCTGCAGACCTGAGGGTTCTCATGGGACATCTGGGAGGGTGACAACATGAACACAAATATTACTAAATGTGTGCATCCGACCTGCAGAGACTAATAATCCCGTCCGTCCTGGGGACACACAAGACACGGTGAGAAATAGCTGTGCCTTCCCACATCTATAGTTAACAATACCCAGCATCAAGCGTTTATCCTGCAATGAAAAACAGCTCGTGCGGTCTTAAAATCACAAAGATAACTCTCTCATATGCTCTCTTTAAGCCTCCTACCCTGTCCCTACCCTGTGATGCACTTGCTTCTGATCTCACTGAGAAAGGGGAAGCAGAGAGAGTGGGCACACACACCACCCTCTGCACCTGTGCCCATGTTCCCTCCTTCCCATCACTGCGGTTGGGACCAGCTCCGCTTTCTCACTGGACCCCATGCCCTCTCCTTCCTAGAATTCCTTCGTTCCTTCATCCTCCCAACTCTCCTCTCCTGTCAAAGCCTGTTTTTCTTCTCTTTTGTCCTCATCAGAAGAGTGAATATACTCTTTCCACTTCAATATCAAAGGAAAAGAAATAAATAAAATCTCTCTCTGGACCCTGCTTCCCTCCAAGACCACCTGATCTTCTCCATCGCATGACAGCAAACTCCCAGGAGAACCGTCTGTCTTCACCTTTCACCCACTCACTCCAGTCCACATTCATCCACCTGGTCACAGAAACTGCCTGGATCCAAAGGATCATGAACCTCCAGGTGTGAGCTCAGTGGTCAGTACCGCTCACTGCTCTTCACCCTTTCTTCACTTGAGACCCAGAAGCCCACATCTTCTCTGGTTCTCTCACTCCCACTTAGTCTCCTTTGCTGCTTCCTCTGTTCTCCTCCCTGGATATTACAGCATCTTTGGATGTGTTCTTTTTTTCTACCTGCACTCACTCCCTGGGAGCGCTCAGCCAGTGCATGACTTGAAGTTCATTTATATACTGATGACCCTGCAACTTACACCTCCATCTTCAATGCCTCTCTTGGACTTCAGACTCATATGTACCTCTACCTGCTTGAAACCTCTGCCTGGATGCCTACAATATCTAAAACTTGTCACGTCCACGACTGAGCTGCTGACTGCCCATCACTCACCTCACCCACCCCAAACCTGCCCCCAGCGGGACAAACCTGCAATCTGGCTATGACTCATTATTTCAGCCCTCAAGCTCAGAAAGGCTATGTAACTTGATTAAATTCAGAAAGTCAATGAGTGAGAAATGACGTACTTTATAAAAAGTAGGTGTGCAACACACCTGCCATTCTAACCTTGTAGGAGACAGGGCTTAACCTCCCAGAAACCAGCGCCCCTTGGAGTGGTAGGGGTGAGACAGAGAAGCAGAAGGAAGTAGATCTTGTCTGTAATCCTTTCTTATACTTGCTTATCTTCCTACCTCTTAAAAAGAATTTAGAAAGAGTCATACTTTTTTAAAAGTGCTCTAGGGAAACAAAAAGTGTGTGTGGGGCGGGGGAGAAGGAAGATAGATGAAAACATGTTGGACAAAATGTTAGTACTTTTGAACCAAGGTACTGGTTTGGGGTTCATTACATTATTCACTTAGTTTTGTGTACAGTTGAAATTTTCCACGTTAAAAAGAAAAAGGAGGGAGAAGTTTCAGCTAAAAGAATGCTTGTCCTATAATTACTCATGATTGGAAAATACAAAAAAATATTCTAAATATCTAATAATAATGTTGTTGTTGTTTAGTTGCTAAGTCGTGTCCAACACTTTTTTCAACCCTATACTCTGCAGCACACCAGGCTCCTCTGTCCATGGGATTTCCCTAGCAAGAATATTGGAATGGGTTGCCATTTCCAATGGGTACCTGAGATAAATCATGTTACATTTTATCTGTGCACCTAGAATGATTCTGATGCAATTGGTTGATATGGAAAATATTTACCATGTGCTAAGGAAAAATAAAAATTAATTTTCAAGATAAGATGTATATTAAAATTTAGTTTTAATTTTGTGTACACTTACATTTTAATGTGTGTGTTTCTATCTGCATTGATAAAAGAAATATCTTTGAAGAATTAACTGTATGCCTTTTAGGCCATAAATGAACTTTCAAAAAAAGTATGTATCACCATTACAATTAATTTAAAAAAAAATTAAAGCAGGTCATAAAACAACATGTAGTTGGCACTAATGGTAAAGAACCCGGCAGCCAATGCAGGAGACATGAGATTCTGATTGGACCCCTGGGTCAGGAAAATTCCCTGGAGGAGGAAATGGCAACCCACTTCAGTATCCTTGCCTGGGGAATCCCATGGGCAGAGGAGCCTGGCGGGTTACAGTCCATAGGATCGCATAGAGATGGGCATGACTAAAGCGATTTAGCACACAGTGGAAGATGATCATGTTTTCAGTTAAGAAAAAAGACGGAAGGAAAAAGGAAGGATCTGAGCCTGGATAGGACGCAGATTAGCTCTCAAACTTCCAGGACCAAAGCCAATCAGCTGGAGGGAAAGTTTGGGTGAAAAACCTGGGACCAGGTACATTGTTGGTCTCACAGAACACCAGCATCCCACCAACCCAACACTGGGAAGGGGCTCTGGTGTCCAGTGGAAGGCAGAGCTCAGCAAAATCTTGTTAAATTTAAAAAGCTCCTCTCCTCTCTGCTCTGTGCATTCCCTGAACAGAGAGGGAGAATCGTGCTCATTATTTCTTAGATGGGAAAGTTCTGATGAAAGGAAGTCGCCTCTGGACGGAGAAAGGCAGCGATGAGCGGAGCAGCAGGGGTCGGTGCTGCTGGGAGCGGTCCAGGCATCTGTCTAGTGACAGCTCTGTGGAGGGTCGGGGGCGAGGGGCCAGACACTGCCCATGCACTTTTACTCCAAGGAGGGCCAGAGGATGAGGAAAACAAGTGCATTAGAATGCAGTGGGCACTCGAAGGGGCTGTAAGTGCAGACATAATGGGCGCCACAGATTCCGGCTGTCCCCTAAATGGAAATCTGTAATTCAGACCATGAAGTCAGCAGCTGGGTTTGCTGCCTTAGTGAACATAAATCTAAGGTCAGAAATCTTACCCTGGATGTGCTGCGGGACAAGGTTCTCATCTGTATCCTTTAGCCATCAGCTACCAAGATGAGCGAACACGTCAATGAGCTACTAATGGGGCTCCGTGGATTCCATTACTCAAGTGCCTCCAATCAATTAGGGGTTTTAACGTAGTCATCCCAACATAAAGATCCTTTAATACCCAATTAAGGCCACTGTTCATCATCATGATGGCTGTATCCTGGTATGTGGGGTTTTAAGCTGCTCAAATTTTATCAGAGAGGAAGACCAGATATTCAGAACTGAAGTAGGAGACGTCCTGGCTCCTTGACCCACACAGGTGCCTGGAAATAAAGGTCACACCTGCCCTAAAGATGCTCCATATCCACGTGTTCCTTGAGCTCGGGGGATGGGAGGCATTATGGGACAAATCTCTCAGCAGACTTTTTTTTTTTTTTTTAAACTTTTTATCTTACACTGCAGTATAGCTGGTTAACCAACAATGTTGTGAGTTTCAGGTGAACAGCAAAGGGACTCAGTCATACATATACATGCATCCATTCTCCCCCAAACCCCGCTCCCATCCAGGCTGCCACGTAACATTGATCAGAGTTCCAGGTGCTATACAGTAGGTCCCTGTTGGTGATCCATTTAAAATATAGCAGTGTGTACATGGATTTCAAATTCCCTAACTATCCCTTTCCCCTGGCAACCATACGTTCATTCTCTAAGTCTGTGAGTCTCTATTTCGTAAGTTTATTTGTAGCATTTCTTTTTAGATTCCACATATAAGAATATCATATGATCTAGCAGCCTATTTTGAGTGAGAAACTCTGTGAGGCCGGGGACTTTGTGATGCTGAATGGAAATAAATAGATGAAAGCCCATCACCTTCCAACAAGGTTTCCAAAGGTAAATAACATCAGTAAATGTCTAAATAGTACAGAAACACTGATTGGACCAAACATTGCAATCACTGGCTTAGAATTAAACTGCCTCCAAGGCAAAGAGAGAAAAAAAAAAAAAACAATTATATAATGATTTTCACCTTGTTCCTTCTGTCACAAGTTTTTCCCTTCTTCCTTCTCCCCTTCCTAAAAATCTGCAGTGGAAGGTGACAGGAGTGCAGGGGGACGTTCTGTGTTCTAATTGCCGTGTAGTGCATAATCTTGCCACAGGGAGCAACATAATCCATAAACATGATCTGAAGCAAAAAATGCTTTTAAGCACCTTGAATTACGTTAGATCACAAAAACTTCTCTAAGAGTCCCCCAATATTTATTTAAATAAGCGTTAATATGTTAGTAGTATGCGTGCGAGCTACATCGTTTCAGTCCAACTCTTTGCGACCCTATGGACTATAGCCTGCTAGACTCCTCTGTCCATGGGATTCTCCAGGCAAGAATACTGGAATGCCCTCCAGTATTCTCCAATACATGCTCTCCTCCAGGGCATCTTCTCAATCCAGGGATCGACCCCTCCTCTCTTATGGTCTCCTGCATTGGCAGGCGGGTTATTTACCACTAGCACCACCTGGGAAGCCCTGTTAGTATAGTGACTGTAATTTCCGAGTCTTCTCAGAACCCTGGATGCCAGAGAAAGGGCCTCCAGCTAAAGTGTAAGCAAGCATAGCCCTTCCATCCCTCCCTCTACCCACCCACCTATTCATCTATGAAATCCACTTTGACCCATCTTAGGAAGAAGAAACTGACCTGGGACTGGGAAGAACTGTTGGCAAATCACAACTGGATTCATCCAGGCATTTATTTTATTTTTTAAAAGTTTTATGGGCGGATAGTTGATTTACAGTGTTGTGTAAATTTCTCTTGTATGGCAAAGTGATTTGGTTATACCTATATACATTCCTTTCATTTTTATATTCTTTCCCATTATGGTTTATCAAAGGATATTGAATATAGTTCCTTATGCTGTACAGTAGGACCTTGTTTATCCATCCTGTATGTAATAGTTTGCATCTGCTAATCCCAACTTCCCATCCAGGCATTTGCTGCTGCTGCTGCTAAGTTGCTTCAGTCGTGTCTGACTCTGTGCGACCACAGAGACGGCAGCCCACCAGGCTCCCTCTACCCTGGGATTCTCCAGGCAAGAACACTGGAATGGGTTGCCATTTCCTTCTCCAATGCGTGAAAATGAAAAGTGAAAGTGAAGTCACTCAGTCATGTCCGACTCTTCGTGATCCCATGGACTGCAGCCTACCAGGCTCCTCCATCCATGGGATTTTCCAGGCAAGAATACTAGAGTGGGTTGCCATTGTCTTAGGCATTTAGATATTTGTTAATATTCATTCTGAAGTTACATACAATTCAGATGCTATATATGATTATCCAGATTCAACATTTCTTAAACATTTATAATGTACCCCTCCCTATAAATCTTTACAAATCCTCAATATATACACCTATGTTCTAGATAGTTATGTGTGTCACTGTGCTTGTATATTATACACACAATAAAATACACCTAAAATATACACTAGTAAATGCATATGTGTGTGCTAAGTTGCTTCAGACATGCCCAACTCTTTGCAATGCTATGGAGCATAGCCCGCCAGGCTCCTCTGTCCATGGAATTCTTCAGGAAAGAATACTGGAGTGGGTTGCCACGCCCTCTCCAGGGGATCTTCCTGACCCAGGGATCGAACCCAGGTTTCTATGACCCCTCCTCTCTTATGGTCTCCTGCATTGGCAGGCGGGTTCTTTACCACTAGTGCCACCTGGGAAGCCCCACACTTGTAAATATTCACTTTAAGCTAAGCTATGAGGCTTCCCTCATAGTTCAGTTGGTGAAGAATCTGCCTGCAGTGAAGGAGACCTGGGTTCTATCCCTGGGTCAGGAAGATCTCCTGGAGAAGGAAATGGCAACCTGCTCCAGTATCCTTGCCTGGAAAATCTCATGGACAGAGGAGCCTGGTGGGCCAGTCTATGGGGTCACAAAGAGTTGGGCACAACTGAACAACTAACACACTTTAAGTTAAATATGTGTGTGTGCTTAGTCACTCAGTTGGGTCCGATTCTTTGTGACCCCATGGACTGTAGCTGCCAGGCTCCTCTGTCTGTGAAGATTCTCTGATATTTTCTCCCCTTACTCAGTCATTGCATTCTGTATCTTGGTCTTACACATTCCTTTTTAAAGGCACTGGGTTAGAAGGTATTTTACATGTTGCCTGCTACCACGAGTGGCAAATCCCATATTCCATCACTTGAACAGATATCAGAAATAAATAGTGGCAGCTCTGTTTTCTCATGGAAACTTTGCAGGGAAGGGGTGCTCCCCCATCCTTTCAAATGAGCAGTGTTCTCTTAATAAGTTAGGGCTGGTCAACTCTTGCCTTCCTTAGTTGAACAGGTATCCAAGGCTCCTTGATTCCCAGGGCACTGTCTTACACTCTGGACTCTGAGGTTCATTGGGCAGCAGTCATACAAGTGGGTCACGAGGTCAGTGTGCTGAGTGTCAAGCATCGAGTGCAGAGGAAAGGGCTGCAGATCTATCACTCCTGGCCTTCCCTGAGATCGCTGGCAAGATCCAAGGTCAAATGTGCAGTTTAGATATGCAGTTAAGTTGTCCCCATGAGCTGTTGCTTCTTTGTAAGCCTCAGTTAAATCACACATTAGGCTTCATCACCAGGGCTCCTTGAGAGAGAAATGAACATACACACTGAAGGGCATAGCCACTCAGCTGCCTTGTTACCAACCCGCTATCCACTCACTCATTTTGACCCCATGATCAATGCTGCGATCAACAGTCCAGCTCTTCCCCTGGTGGATGGCAGCAGCTCTACACTGATGCATCCATTCCCCCAAAATGAGAAACAGAGACACAGAGACGGCCAGTAACTCGCGATGAGCTCTGGGTGATAACAGAGTTGATGGGAGAGCTGATGGGAGATATCCCATCAGACAAGGGTGATGTCCCTCATTTTATTTGCCCTACCCCAGCATGGTGCAGCACATGATGGAATTTCTGCAAACACGGAAGGAAACAGAGTCCTTGGGATGTAAATGGGCTTCTAGGACAGAAATGGAAGACTAGGTTGAGAGACAAAGATAGAGATGGGAATGCTGTACTGATGAGTGAAGACCACACTCGGCAGTGAGGACCCGAAATGATGGAAAGTTTTTGAAATGAAAGTAGAAAACCATAAACTCAAAATGGATTAAAGATCTAAATGTAAGACCAGAAACTATAAAACTCCTAGAGGAGAACATAGGCAAAACACTCTCCGACATAAATCACAGCAGGATCCTCTATGATCCACCTCCCAGAATACTGCAAATAAAAGCAAAAATAAACAAATGGGATCTAATTAAAATTAAAAGCTTCTGCACAACAAAGGAAACTATAAGCAAGGTGAAAAGACAGCCTTCTGAATGGGAGAAAATAATAGCAAATGAAGCAACTGACAAACAACTAATCTCAAAAATATACAAGCAGCTTATGCAGCTCAATTCCAGAAAAATAAATGACCCAATCAAAAAATGGCCAAAGAACTAAATAGATATTTCTCCAAAGAAGACACACAGATGGCTAACAAACACATGAAAAGATGCTCAACATCACTCATTATCAGAGAAATGCAAATCAAGACCACAATGAGGTACCATTTCACACCAGTCAGAATGGCTGCTATCCAAAAGTCTACAAGCAATAAATGCTGGAGAGGGTGTGGAGAAAAGGGAACCCTCTTACACTGCTGGTGGGAATGCAAACTAGTACAGCCACTATGGAGAACAGTGTGGAGATTCCTTAAAAAGCTGGAAATAGAACTGCCTTATGACCCAGCAATCCCACTGCTGGGCATACACACCGAGGAAACCAGAATTGAAAGAGACACGTGTACCCCAGTGTTCATCGCAGCACTGTTTATAATAGCCAGGACATGGAAGCAACCTAGATGTCCATCAGCAGATGAATGGATAAGAAAGCTGTGGTACATATACACAATGGAGTATTACTTAGCCATTAAAAAGAATACATTTGAATCAGTTCTAATGAGGTGGATGAAACTGGAGCCAATTATACAAAGTGAAGTAAGCCAGAAAGAAAAATACCAATACAGTATACTAACGCATATATATGGAATTTAGAAAGATGGTAATGATAACCCTATATGCGAGACAGCAAAAGAGACAGAAATGTATAGAGCAGACTTTTGGACCCTGTGGGAGAGGGAGAAGGTGAGGGTGGGATGATTTGGGAGAATGGCATTGAAACATGTATACTATCATGTAAGAAATGAATCGCCAGTATAGGTTCGATACAAGATACAGAATGCTTGGGGCTGGTGCACTGGGATGACTCAGAGAGATGATATGGGGAGGGAGGTGGGAGGGGGGTTCAGGATTGGGAACTCATGTATACCCGTGGCAGATTCATGTCAATGTATGGCAAAATCAATACAGTATTGTAAAGTAAAATAAAAATAAAAAAAAGAAAGTAGAAAACCACGCAGATCTCTTTAGAGAAGGATAAGAAAGGCCATGTCTCACCTGCCTCTATGGGGTGTTTCCCAGACCCCAGCACCATCTGATCCCTTAGCTGGTCTGAGCTGCAGCCTTGCCGGCTGGGTGCTTTCTCTTCACTGCTTTATAGATGGGGAAACTGAGGCACGGTGGAAGAGTCATGGGTCACTGACACTGGGCAGAGCACTGGGCTCTCAGAATCCGCCCATCACATCAACCCCTATCTGGGCTGGAGGAGTCAAGTTGGAGAAAACAGAAGCAACCAGATGAAGAGTTGATGGACTCCCAAGTCTCTGTGATGGTTGGGAATAGAGAATCCTGGGAAGGTGTGATGAACATGATGGGAGAGAAAAATGAGCTCCTTTTCCAGGACATCCCTGGCGGCCTAGTGGTTGAGACTCCTCGCTTCCAGAGGAGTGGGGGAGGTGGGTAGGTTCGATCCTGGGGTCAGGAAACTAAGATCCCACATACTGTGCAGTGCGATCAAAATTAAATGAATTAACAAATAAAATATAAAGATTATAAAAAAGAAATTTCTGAGCAGAAAACATTCCAAATTCCTTAATAAATAAGTTTCCTTTGTGTCCAAGTACAGCCTTGCTGTCTGCTTAAGCAGCATTGGTGCAGATTTTCCTGGATTTGCAGCATATCACCAGGAAGTCAGGATGTACAAACACACAGCAAAGCCCCACTCCGCTCGGTAAGCAGGCCAAGTCAGCCTGCAAATCTGCTGTCCCATCTCCCTAGAAGGCTTCAACCACAGGCCTGTGGGCCACCTTCCTCCTGAAAGGCCTTTTGAATACAGAGCAATCTGATTGTATCTAAATATGTTTTATCCAGTTTGACCTCAGTGTTGTTCTGCTGTGGAAACATTGATGGGTGTTAACTGACAGGGCAGACAGTCTGTTTAGAGAGCAAGCTGATCATCCCCCCTCTCTCGGGAGATCGTCTTCTCCTTCAGATTTTCTGAAGTGGATCAACATGGATTTTTGTAGGTGCTGAAGAATTGATTGGGAAATCGCTTTGTAGGTTGCTTCAGACACGTGGTGACTTTATTTTTGAGAAAAATGAAAACAGTCTAAATCCATGTGTTTTCTTTTCACGGCTCTTAGGGCTGAAGCCCGGCTTCTTTTTGTTTCAGATCTTCACTTCGTGTTCCCAGGGTCTGGTCACGCATGACCACTACAGACCGCTGATCCTAGCCCC